>CAUYPK010063493.1:0-23893 GCA_963574355.1 Loris lydekkerianus
CACTTAAAAAGGAACATCCTGGGAGGGGGGAGGATGGGCAGAGGGAGGGTGATCGGTGGGATTACATCTGCGGTACATCTTACAAGGGTACATGTGAAACTTCGTAAATGTAGAATATAAATGTCTTAACACAATAACTAAGAAAATGCCAGGAAGGCTGTGTTAACCAGTGTGATGAAAATGTGTCAAACGGTCTATAAAACCAGTGTATGGTGCCCCATAATCACATTAATGTACACAGATATGATTTAATAATAATAAAAAAGAGCCAAAAAAAAAAAGGAACATCCTGAGGAGGAGCCAGTAGGAAACTCATGGTTCTCATATATGGCCCTGCAGGGTCACTTTCAGAGTTTCAGTTTTCTCACCTATAAAATGGGATACACCATCCCTAGATTACACAGTGTCATAAGGATTTACATCATCCACTCCTTTAACTTCACTGGGCAGTACAGCGCCAGAGGCATCCCTTTCCTGCTAAGTGTCCCTAATGCAACAGGACATTCCATCCACTGTCCATGCTAGTACCTGCTTTCCCACCATAATCCACTGTTCACTTTCTCTGTCAGTTCCAAAATAAATTCTCCTTTCCTTGTGGGTCTTTTCCAAAAAAACCCATTCCTGGTACAAATGACTGAATATACCAAAAACCTTTGGTTGTTAGAACCAGGCTGTACTTGGCTTTCTCTACACGGTTTATCAGCATGTATTTTGCACTTAGAGTATGTAGCTGTGGTGGTCGTGGTGCTGGATGCACCTGGTAGTGTAGCAATATAGTTTATTATTCTAATAAAAAGTCATGCTTGAACTGTCATTAATTGAGAAGTTTTGAGGTATGATAGTATAACAGTGAATGCAGGCTCAAATCCTGACTCCACCACCTACCAGCTGTGAGACTTTAGGCATGTGACTTTGTTGATTTCAGATTTTTTTTTTTTTTTTCATGGAAAACAGGGTTAATCATGTTGCCAAACTCATATGGTATCTTCAAACTCTGATAAGGGGCCGTATTGGTTGTTTCTATTTGGCAAATATGGAGTTTGAGGTTCAGAATGGTTAAGATGTGTTCCCGAGACCACATAGCAAACTGTGATTTGAACCCTGACCTACCTATCTGTGTTGTGAGCTTTCTTGATCATCTCTGAGCATTTTGGGAGATCTCAGTCCTACTTCAGATGTTGTGTCCTCTTATAGAGAGGCAGCATAGGGTAGCAATTAAGAAAATAAATTCTGGAGACAGACTGTGAGATTGAAATCTCAGATCTATCATTTATTACCTTTGAAACCTTATATAAATCACTCAACCGCTCTGTGTCTGTTTCCTCATCTTTAAAATGGTTATATAGACCAGGCATGAGGCTTACACCTAGAATCCTATCACTCTGGGAGGCCGAGGTGGGTGGATCGCCTGAGCTCAGCAAGTTCAAGACCAGCCAAAGCAAGAGTGAGACCCCATCTCTACTGAAAATAGAAAAATTAGTCTAGTGTTGTGGTGGGCACCTATAATCCAGTTTACTTGGGAGGCTGAGGCAAGAGGCTTGAGTCCAGGAGTTTGAGGTTTCTGTGAGCTATGATGATGCCATGGCACTCAACCCCAGGGTGACAGAGGAAGACTCTATCTCAAAATTAAAAAATGGTTACATAGAAATACTTTGCAGAATTGTGATGTGTAAATTAAGCAATACCAGTAAAGTGTGGTTGGGAAAACATATGGCAAATACTAATTGTTAGTTTTTTGGGAAAGTAGAGGAAGGATACTCTGACCTCAGCCTGACCCCTACCTCTGTCCTCACTCTCTCCAGACATCTCCGTGAGCCTGCTGTCGGTCATCGTGACATTCTGTGGCATTGTCCTTCTGGGTGTCTCCCTCTTCGTGTCCTGGAAGTTGTGCTGGGTGCCCTGGCGGGACAAGGGAGGCTCAGCAGTGGGCGGTGGCCCCCTGCGCAAAGACCTAGGCCCTGGGGTCGGGCTAGCAGGCCTGGTAGGCGGCAGCGGGCACCACCTGGGGGCTGGCCTCGGTGGCCATCCTCTGTTGGGCGGCCCACATCACCATGCCCACACTGCCCATCATCCACCCTTTGCTGAGCTGCTGGAACCAGGCAGTCTGGGGGGCTCTGACACCCCTGAACCCTCCTACTTGGACATGGACTCATATCCAGAGGCTGCAGCTGCAGTAGCCGCTGGGGTCAAACCGAGCCAGACATCCCCTGAGCTGCCCTCTGAGGGTGGGGCAGGCTCAGGGCTACTCCTACTGCCCCCCAGTGGTGGGGGCTTACCCAGTGCCCAGTCACATCAGCAGGTCACAAGCCTGGCACCCACCACCAGGTGAGAAAGGCGGCTGGACTGAGGGTGCACTCTTGAACTTCTGCTCCTCTGTGTCTTTTCCCCATATGGCTTCTCTGAGTTCTGAGGTTAAAAGCGGGATTAGGATATTGACTTCTGGATCCTGGGGAAAGAGGAGGCTGGGGCCCCACACTCCTTAGACCCAAAGGAGGGAACTGGAAGCCTGGATTCTTGGGTCCAGAGTAAGGAGGAGGCTACAGGCAGGACTCCAGGTTCAGGAAAGTGGAGAATGGTGGTTGGCTTCTCAAATCCCCAAGGCATAAGGCTGTTCATCTCTTTCATCTAAGCCAGGATTAGTAGTGGGACCTGGAGTTCATTCGTTCATTTTCCCTCATTCTGCACACATATATTGAGCATCTAACATGAACTAGGCCTAAGCTGGATATTGGGAAAACACTGGAATCTGCCCTGATGTCACTCACAGTCTGGAGGAGGCAGTAAAGCAGCTCAGGTGACTGCACAGGGGGGTCACAAGGAGGCTCTGATCCCTGTCTGGGAGAAGGCTGAAGGCTCTCTGTAGGATGAGGAAGAGTTAAGATAGGCACAGCCGCAGGAGTGTGGCCTGGTGCAGGAACAGCTTGTGCAAAGGTGGGAGGGGAGGGAGATCCTAGCACACCATGGGAACAGCCAGGAGTCACCAAGGCAGAATAAGTTTGAAAAAAGAAAACTTGGGTGATGTGGCTGCAGATACCAGACTATGCAAGGCCCTCAGCACCAGGCTGAGGACTTGGTCTGTGGGATACTAGGGAACCACAGGAGGCCTGTGAGCAGGGGAAAGGTAGGGTTGGCTCTAGGGATAGAAGGAGCTCTCTGGGGTGGTGTGGGTATGGACTAGAGGGAGAGACTCGGCCCTGAGAGAGTCCAGATAGGAAAGGGCAAGGCCTGAGCTGGCACAGTGGCTGCAGAGAGAAGAGGGGGTTATGGAGATTTAGAGAAGGGCAGAAGGGCATTTGAAGAGGATCTGAGCTGTTAGGCCTCAGCGGTCCATGGAGAAATTATTCTGGGTCATCTGTTTGAGGTCCAGAGGAGGCTTCTGGAAGCTGGTGCATTAGCTTTGGGTCTGGGCTAGAGCTAGCTTAGAAATAGGGATACCTTCCGAATACAAATGAGGAAACTGAGGCTTGCTCAAGGTCACAGTGAGCAAACCAGGGGGTTTGTGGCCACTTGGCTGGAGGGTTAGGGAAAAGGCAAGAAGGAATTTCCCATGTCTGGATGCACTCAAAGTCAGGAGCCACTGACCCTACCTTGATCTCCCCCATCCACTCCAGGTACCCAGTCCTGCCCCGGCCCCTCACCCAGCAGACTCTGACCTCCCAAGCGGACCCAAGCAGTGAGGAGCGGCCACCCGCCCTACCCTTACCCCTGCCAGGAGGCGAGGAAAAAGCCAAACTCATCGGGCAGATTAAGCCAGAGCTGTACCAGGGGACTGGACCTGGTGGTCGGCGGGGAGGAGGGGCCCCAGGCTCCGGAGAGGCGGGTGCAGGGGCCCCCTGTGGCCGCATCAGCTTCGCTCTGCGATACCTCTATGGCTCTGACCAGCTGGTGGTGCGGATCCTGCAGGCCCTGGACCTCCCCGCCAAGGACTCCAATGGCTTCTCAGACCCCTATGTCAAGATCTACCTGCTTCCAGACCGCAAGAAAAAGTTTCAGACCAAGGTCTGGAGTGGCAGGCTGGACATCTGGTCCCATAGAGAAGGGAGCTGGGGCCCCAGACCCCTGCATCTGAGGGAGGAGGGGCTGGGGGCCGGACCCTTAGGTCTGGAGAAAGAGAGGCTGGGTTCCTGGGTCCTGGGAGCAGGGGCTGATGGGCATGGTGTCTGTCTCCCTGTCTCGCCCCTCCCGCCAGGTGCACAGGAAGACCCTGAATCCTGTCTTCAATGAGACATTTCAATTCTCCGTGCCCCTGGCAGAATTGGCCCAGCGCAAATTGCACTTCAGTGTCTATGACTTTGACCGCTTCTCACGGCATGACCTCATCGGCCAGGTGGTGCTGGACAACCTCCTGGAGCTGGCAGAGCAGCCCCCCGACCGCCCACTCTGGAGGGACATCATGGAGGGTGGCTCGGTCAGTGGCCCCTTCCTCTTTCTTCTCCTCCCCAGCTTCCCTGTTCTTGGGGGACTGAGACCCCTTGGTTTGCAAACTCCTTTCCCTGAGACTTCATAAACCTTCTGATTTCTTTTTCTTTTTTTCTTTCTTTCTTTTTTTTTTTTTTTTTTTTTGAGACAGAGTCACAAGCCGTTGCCCTGGATAGAGTGCTGTAGCATCATAGTTCATAGCAACCTCCAACCCTTGGGCTCAAGCGATCCTTTTGCCTCAGTTTTTCTATTTTTAGTAGAGATGGGATCTTGCTTTTGCTCCAGCTGGTCTCAAACCCGTGAGCTCAAGCAGTCTGCCCACCTCAGCCTCCCAGAGTGCTAGGATTACAGGCATGAGCCACTGCGCCCGGCCCAACCTTCTGATTTCTTGTGCCCAGATTTTCTTTTAAATGTGCTGTCTTTGGGAATATTACAAACGTGCAAGAACAGAGAATGACAGAATGGCCTCCATATCTTCTCCAAATTCATCAAACATTGGGATCGTGCCTGGATCTCAGATTTCTCAATTTATCACCCCCTTAGATATCTGATAACTTCTACCCTTTGACCCCAGATTTCTGACCCTTCAACTTCTTGACCCCAGAGTTCCTGGACTTTTGTTTTTCCAACTTCCTTCTCCTTCTAACCTACTGACTTCCCAGTTTCCAGACTTCCTGAAGCCCCAATCCCTCTCTAATCTCTGAACTCCTTAATATTTCAAATCCCTGGCCTTCTAACTCTGTTATATCCTGACCTCCTCTTTCTTCATGGTCCCCACCTGCATCATGATGGTCTGATCTCCCAGGCCTCAGACATACTGAACCCCCAATATCCTGACACTTGGAAATTCTCCCAGCATCTAGACTGTAGGGCCTGAGACCTTGATGTCCCAATGCTCCCTTCCTTGTTCCCAACAACCCCATCCCTGGCACCTCACTCTCCTGTATGCTTGGTCCTTCCCCCAGCCCCATCCGTAGGTCTCTGTTGGGTGCCCTGAACCCTTTCACCTTCCAAGTCTCAGACCCCTAACTCCAATCTGTGGTTTACCCAGCATTCCAGTTCCCTGCCAATGTAGGGTGGCCATGGGGGTGGGGAGCTGTCCTTACATCAAGAGAGGCCCAGCTCTGCCTACCTAATGGCTACCCTCAAGGTCCATACCTTTCCAAGCTTCTGTTTCCCTGATGGCACATTTGGGCAGGGGCCTGTAGCTCTTTCTACAGTCCCTTTACAGGCTCTCCCCAGCTTGCTTGTTCGGTCCCCTACGTCTGCCTCTGGGATCTATGTACCTAGTTCTGGGATCCCTGTCCCCAGGATCCCTGTCTGCTCCACCAACCCCACTGCTGGTCACTGCCCATGGCAGCCCTATGCATAAACCCTCTTCCTGCATCCATCTTGGCCTCCATCTCATCACTTGTGGCCCTCATCATTCATTCATTCATTCAACCACTGTGTTTTCAGGATTAGGACCTAGGGCTCCCAGATTGCCCTCAGGAGCTCCAGGTCTAGGTTGTGACACTGTTGGTGTCAGGAGCCAGTGTTATGGGGGAATAGGAGGAGCATCTTTTCAGGGCTGTAGGGGTGCAAGGAGTTTGGGGAACAAGGTGATAAGGAAGCACAGGCATGAAGGCCAAGGAGGAGCCCAGAGGTAGGGCGGGAAGGGTGTTTGAAGCAGAGGAAACAGCCTGGGCAAAGTCCTGATGGGAGTGAGTGGGGCATCCAGGGACCTGGGTCAGTGTGGTTGAGAGGCTGCAGGGCTAGAGAGGAGAGGTCACAGCTCCTGGCAAGCTCCAGCCACTGCTCCAAGTCTATCTTTATGTGTTGGGCGGAAAGTATCTGTCTCCCTGGAAACCTCATTTTGGGTCTTGGTGTATCTCCTACCCTGTCTAAGGCTGACTTCTCTGTTTTTCTTCTCAGTTTTTGTTGTTTGTTTGTTTGGTTGTTTGTTTGTTTTTCTGAGGTTTCATAGCACTCTACCCTGGGGTAGAGTGCTATGGCATCATAGCTCACAGCAATCTTAAACTCCAGAGCTTGAGCAATCCTCCTGCCTCAACCCCCTGAGTAGCTGGAACTACAGGTGCCCACCACCACACTGAGCTAGTTTTTCTATTTTTAATAGAGATGGGGTCTCACTCTTGCTTAGACTGGTCTCAAACTCCTGAGCTCATGCAATTTACCCACCTCGGCCTCCTAGAGTGCTAGGGTTATAGGCATGAGCCACTGCGCCTGGCCTCTTCTCACTCTTTGTCCCACTCTGTCTGGGGTGGTCACTTTCTCTTTAGGGAGTGGGGGGCGCCTCTCCATTTAGGTTGTATTTCTCTGTCACTCTTTGGATCTTTGCCCCTGCACTCTCATTCTGGGTCTGTCACTCTCTCTCAGTGTTCATACTTGCCTCCACGTCTGTCCCCCAACCCCAGGTCTCTATTCTCCTCTCTCTGAGTCACACTCTCCTCCTTCTCTTTAGGTCTCTATGGCTCTCTCTCTCTCTCTTTGGGTCTCCTTCACTTTCTGGATCTTTGTCCCTCTCTATCTCCGAATCTCTGTCCCCACCCTCACTCTCTCTGGGTCTATGCCTCCTTCTCTCTCTGGGTCCCTGTCCCCCTCTCTCTCTAGGTTTCTGTCCCCCTCTCTTTCTGGGTCTTTGTCCCTGCCCATTGGCCTCTGGTCCTCCCTCTCTCTGAGTGTCCATCCTCTTCTCTCTGAGTCTCTGTCACTCTTCCTTTAGAACTCTGTGGGTCTGTCTTTGCAACTGTATCTCCCAGCATTTTGGCCTCTGTCTCTGTCTGCTCCTCACTTGTCTTCTTGTTTCTCCCGTTGTCTCCCTCTCTCTCCCCCCAATTCATGCCTCTTCCAGTCTTCCTTGCAGAACAAATAGGCTTTCATGGTCATGGGCAGCTGTGGCCAGGGAGTCACCAAGCCTTGGCCCAGAGTCAGATTTTTAAGTGGATCAGCAATCTGAGCTGTAGAGAGTTGGAGGCTCAGAAAGAGAGAAGAATCAGGAAGAGATGGGGAGAGACCGAGGCAAGATATCTCTGAAACCCTTTTCCCAACTGCAGGAAAAGGCAGATCTTGGGGAACTCAATTTCTCACTCTGCTACCTCCCCACGGCTGGGCGCCTCACCGTGACCATCATCAAAGCCTCTAACCTCAAAGCGATGGACCTCACTGGCTTCTCAGGTGAGGCCCGGGTTGGCAGTGGGAACTGAGGGAGGAGGGGCTGGGGTCCTGCGTCCCCGGGTCTGAGGAAGAAGGGGCCGGGGACCCGAACCCCGGGCTGAGGGCAAAGGAGCTGGAGGCCAAGACTCTTGGGTCTTACCGACTCGAGTTGCTGTTCAATACTTTATTTCTGCCCTCAGACCCCTATGTGAAGGCCTCTCTGATCAGCGAGGGACGGCGTCTGAAGAAGCGGAAAACCTCCATCAAGAAGAACACGCTGAACCCCACGTACAATGAAGCGCTGGTGTTCGACGTCGCCCCGGAGAGCGTGGAAAACGTGGGGCTCAGCATCGCGGTGGTTGACTACGACTGGTGAGGGGCGCGGCCCGGGTGGGGGACGCAGGGAGGTGGGGGTCTCGCTGCCCTGGTGCTCACTGCCCCTAACCCCCAGCATCGGGCACAATGAAGTGATCGGTGTTTGTCGCGTGGGCCCAGACGCCGCAGATCCCCATGGCCGTGAGCACTGGGCAGAAATGCTGGCCAATCCCCGCAAGCCCGTGGAGCACTGGCATCAGCTGGTGGAGGTGAGTGGGGCGCCCCCCACTCTGTGCCCTCTCGGCCCCTTCATTCATGCAGCACATGGGGTTTGGGCTGGGAGTCAGACGCCCTGGGTTCGAATACCGCTCCATCAATTTTAGCTGTGTGACGTAGAGCACTGTTGCATACCCTCTCTGAGTCTTGTTTTCCTGGGAAATGAGGATGTCCATAGCATGTACGTGAGGACAAACGTGAGATTCAGTGAGTTAAGTGTTAGTGAAACAGTACGCTACTGCTGTGATTACCCTCCATGCCAAGTCCAAAACAAAGAGGGGGAAACTGGGTGGTAAGATGAAGCAAGGGATTTTTGTTTTTGTTTTTTTGTTCGTTTGTTTTGAGCAGGCTGTGAAAATTAGTTGATTATAGTATATTGAGTGGACATCAGCAAATTTTTAAAATGTGAGAAGGAAATAATAGTTAAAATTAAAAAGAGCAGAAAATTTCATAATGCTGCACCCATTGTAAAGATCATAGTGTCAGTTTGTTTTTCCTGTAGGTTGTGGTCCAGAAAGTTTGGGAGTCTGGGAGGTAGAGGGAATCTGAATGGGATTTTAGGGGGTGCCCTTTAAATATGATGGCATCAGGGAGGGGCTCTCTGAGGAGGTGACATTTGAGCAGAGGCCTGGAGGTTGAGGACTGGGCTTACGGGACAGCATGAGCAAAGCCAGGAGACAGAGGGAAGAAGTGGAGGGTCATATGATCATAACTATTTAAAATTTGTCAAGAGGGCGGTGCCTGTGGCTCACTGAGTAGGGCGCCAGCCCCATATATGGAGGGTGGTGGGTTCAAACCCAGCCCCGGCCAAACTGCAACAAAAAAATAGCTGGGCATTGTGGTGGGCACCTGTGGTCCCAGCTGCTTGGGAGGCTGATGCAAGAGAATCACCTAAGTCCAAGAGCTGGAGGTTGCTGTGAGCTGTGATGCCACAGCTCTCTACCGAGGGTGACAAAGTGAGACTCTGTCTCCCAAAAAAGATAATAATAAAATAAAATTTGTCAAGAGAAATCACGGAACATGGTCATTCTCTCATGAGAAAACAAGAAATGCAAAGAAGTAGACTTGGAAAATATTAAAGATGAATTTGCTTTCATTAAAAACCAAGAAAGTGGCCAGGTGCAATGGCTCACACCTGTAATCCTGGCACTCTAGGAGGCCGAGGTGGGTGGATTGCCTGACCTCACTGGTTTGAGACCAGCCTGAGCCAGAGCAAGACCCTGTCTCTAAAAATAGATTGGTGTTGTGGCAGGCACGTATAGTCCCAGCTACTCAGAAGGCTGAGGCAAGAGAATCACTTGAGCCCAAGAGTTTGAGGTTATTGTGAGCTATGATGCTATGGCACTCTACCAAGGGTGACAAAGTGAGACTCTGTCTCAAAAAATAAAAATAAAAACCAAGAAAGCAAATTTATACTAAATTCTGTTTAAGGTATAAATAAAGGACTAATGCTGTGATTTTAAATACACTTAGTCTTCATTTTTTCAGTATTTTTCAGCTATTTAACACTCAAAAAATTTTAACCATTAAAAAATACCTAAAAAATGGCTCAGCGCCTGTGCCTCAAGCAGCTAAGGCGCCAGCTACATACACCTTAGCTGGCAGGTTCGAACCCAGCCCAGGCCTGCCAAACAACAATGATGGCTGCAACCAAAAAATAGCCGGGTGTTGTAGCAGGCACCTGTAGTCCCAGCTACTTGGGAGGTGGAGGCAGGAGAATCGCTTGAGCCCAGGAGTTGGAGGTTGCTGTGATCTGTGATGCCACGGCACTCTACCAAGGGTGACAGCTTGAGGCTCTGTCTCAAAAAAAAAAAAAACACAAAACCTAAAAACATGTAAATAAGGGCACATCCTTTCCTTTTGGACTAACAATCCTTGTCAGTTTGATAAGGCATGAGACTTGCTTGTATTTAAAATTTGATGTTTTGTTCATCATAGAAATCTTTTTGCGCTTATTTTTGTTTTAAAAAAATATTGCACTAAAATATTCTTTTATCTTTACTGATGAGTTTGGAGCACACTGTTGAATTTAGTACTAAAGTGAAAATTTCACCTCCCCTGCATCTAGCCCCTGCTTTGGACATTTTTCCAGTGGTGATAAGGACTTCAACAGCTGCGCACAGAGCTCAGATTTGAGATTGGAAAGGACTGTGACTTTAATTGGGTAGACAAGATGGAGGTCACTCCCTCCTTCCAGCATTTACTCTGTTCCTAAATCATTCATTCATTCATTCCACAAACTTGTCCAGGACTTTGTGGTGCACCAACTCCCATGCTGGACAATATTGGAGGCACAGAGAGAAGCTGGGTAGAGTCCAGGCCCTGTCCACGAATTCAGCACATATTGCTACATGGCTCCAGAGGGTCCTTCTACATCCAAGCTGCCCTGGCCCCTTCCCATGGCTTCCCATTGCCCCCAGGACAGAGTGCCTGCTCCTCTTTGGCTATGCAGGGTCAGCCCCACTCATCCTCTGCCTCCTCGTCTCTCCTCACATTGCAGACACTTTGCTTTCTTGTGCTTCAATTTCCCCATCTGCAGAATGGGATTGTAATACCATTTGCCCCATCATGTCAGAGCCAAGTGAAAAAGAGCATTGTAAATAATGAGATAGGATTGACATCTCATCTTCTTGGATATTAACAGTTGTTTTTCCTCTGCCCCTGACTCCTGAACTTTTTGGGTTTTTCCCTGCAGGAAAAGACTTTGACCAGCTTCACAAAAGGCAGCAAAGGACTATCAGAGAAAGAGAACTCAGAGTGAGGGGTGAGGAACCCAGACCAGAAGGGAGTGGCTGTTGGCCCAGACCACTAGGTCTGAGGGAGGAGGGGTTGGGGGCTGGGACCCCTGGGTCTGAGGAAGGAGGGGCTTGGGACTTGGACTCCCAGAGCTGGGGGAGAAGGGGCTGGGACCCAAGATTGCCAGGTCTCTGGGTGTGATGCTGCCACAGCAGGTCATGGCCCTGCTGTGCTCTTTGCTGTTGATGACCCCTTCTTCCTGTCCCATCAGACAGGTCTGGCCTAGGCCGGGGATTGGACCAGGTCCCCTCAGGACCCCATCCTTTCCTGCCTGCACCGTGAATTCACCTCCTCGAAGCCATAATGTCCGAGCTGCTGGTGCGGGGCAGTCCTGGGCCTGCCCTTCCTACCCCAGAGGCAAGAGGGTGGGAGGCAGGTGGGCCCAGTGCCCTGTTTCAGGGTGGGGGGCATTCAGCCTCCACTGTGTCTGTCTTCTCTTCCCTGGGGCTCCCCCTCGAGGTGAGGGGCCATGCATGTCTGGGGGACCCTCTGTCTGTCTCTCTTTGCTGTTTGTCTAAGACTTGGTGTCCTGACCCTGATTCTCTCCTTGAATATCAATGGGCCAATCCTCTGTGTTCCCTCAGACACACACACACACCTGTGTCCACCCATTCTGTTCACCCCACCCTGCGTCTGGCCAATCCCCCCACTGCTGCTACTATCAATGCCAGAATAAACACACTCTGTGGGTCTCACTCCAGCTGGGGCTCCTGTCCTCTCTGAGACTGTGAAGTTGGATTGAGACATGCCGGCTCTGTGTTCAGACAAATCTGTGTTTCATTCACTGGCTGGGAGACATAATTTTTTTTTTTTTTTTTTTGAGACCGAATCTAACTCTGTCACCCTGACTAGAATGCAGTAGCATTATCAGAGCTCACTGCAACCTCAAATTCCTAGGCTCAAGTGATCCCTATGCCTCAGTCTCTTGAGTAGGCGCCTACCACGACACCTAGCTTATTTCTCTACTTTTTGTAGAGACAAGGTCTCACTCTTGTCCAGGCTGGTCTTGAATTCCTGAGCTCAAATGATTTTCTTGCCTTTGGCCTCCCAGAGTGCTAGGATTATAGGTATGAGCCACCACCCCCAGCTTGGACAACTTAATTAATCTCTCAGAGCCTTAGTTTCTAAAAATTATGTTAGCCAGAACCATTGTGTTTATAAGACACAAAATGCAACCCAAAACCACAAACATGATTGACAGAACTCTGTACACTCTGAGAACACAGTAGGATTTTAGATGCAGGTGTTCAAGTGACTCTTTCATTTCTGCTTTTCTCTTTATTAACTTCATTCTCAGGTGGGTCTTTGCTATGGTAATGAAATAGTAATGAAGTAGTAAAATCAGAGCTCCAAGCTTATAATGCTGTATCTATAATGATGCCTTCGGCTGCAGAAAACAATTCCCAATTGAAAGAGCTTAAATGATAGAGATTTCTTGTATTCACATAAAAAATCACTCAAAGACAGTCCCAGGGTTAGTTCTGCTACTCAACAGGTTGGCATCTCTGAGATTGGGTTTTCTTTCTCCTCCTGAGTACAAACTGTCTGAAGCAGCACAGATCATTATGTTTTCACACAGTGGCAGGACAGGCCTCCCCTTATATGTTCCTCTTTTTCCTCCCCAGAAGCATTCCTCTTAATTCTCTCTTGCTAGAACCCAGCTCTATGGCCACCCCGAGTTACAAGGCAGTCTGTTATTTATAGTACCCATCTTGAGGTGCAGGCTTTGCCACAAGGAAGTACAGAGGGGAATGACGGTTGGGTGGGAAATTAGCAGGATCTGCAGCAACTGCAAGAAATTAACAGGATTTGTATTTGCGTTCAGAGCAGATAACTTCAGATTAAACAAAATGAGGAGGCGTACCCTCTCCCTCAGGCTGATTGGTTCTGCTCAAACCTCGGATGGCCGCCTCAGGCCAATCATAGCGTCCAGTTCCGCTGGCAGGCTTGCTGACTCCTCCTCCCCTGCCTATCTTGCCCAGGATTGGCCCAGACGCACCCCCACCACAACTCAACCCTTTTTGCTGGAACAGTGAATTCAGCTCCTGGGAGTCAAGACATTTTTTAGTAAAGAACATAAAGCCCCTTGATTGACAGTCACAAAGATCACACGGCAGTGGGGCAAAGGGCAGTCCCTCAAAGTAGCAGGTATCCACTACATTCTGCTCTTTGCAGTAATTCACACCTACGTTTCCATACGTACCATTAAAAAAATATATACTCCTACCCGAAAATGGGCACAATAGCTGTATGGTTTGCTAGGGCTGCCACAGACTGGCGGGCTGAAAACACAGACATTTATTCTTTCACATTCCTGGAGCCCAGAAGTCTGCAGTGAAGGTATTGGCAGTGTTAGGAACAAAATAGTACGATCATTTACTGTTTTGTCAGGACTCTTCAACTTGCAAGTGACATAAAACTGCCTTTTTTGTGGCACAGAGAAATACAACAAACCCTGCGTTATGGACTAGATCATGACCAGCTCCCCAGACCCCTCGTGCTCCTTGGTGGTCACTCCTTCACTTGAAAGTTAACTACTTTCCTGATATCTGACACCAAAAGGCAGTTTGCCTTGTTTTTGAACTTCACTGAATGGAATCCTACAGTGGTAGACTTGTGTGTCTGGCTTCCTTCATTCAGCATGTGGGATTCATCCACATTGTTGCTGGTTGCCATGGGTTGTTCATTTTTATTGCTATTCAAGAGTTTATTTTAGGAATATATCATAGTTTATTCATCTATTCTGCTGTTGACCAACATTCAGGTGGTTTCTGGGTTGGTGTTATCACTTGTAGTGCTGCTAGGAACACTGCATTTGGTGAACATATGTAGGCATTTCTGTTGGGTATAAGCCTAGAAGTATAACTGTTGGGTGCCAGGATATATGTATATTCCACTCTAATAGACACTGCCAAATAGTTTTCCTAAGTCATTGTCTCCATTCATACCCCCCACCAACAGTCTCTGAGATTTCAGTTACTCACCAATATTTGGTATTGTTGGGCTTTTAATTTTAGTAATTCTGGTTGCAGGGGTTGGGGGACAGTGTTTTAGTATGATTTTAATTTACCCTTCCCCCAATGGCTAATGAAATGTAACATTTTTCCAAATATTTATTGGCCATTTGGATATCTTTTGTGAAGTATCAATTCACATCATTTGTCCTTTTTTTTTTGAGGCAGAATCTCAAGCTGTTGCCCTGGGGCAGAGTGCTGTAGTGTCATAGCTCACAGCAAACTCCAACTCGGGCTTAAGCAATCCTCTTCCCTCGGTTTTTTTTTTTTTTTTCTACTTTTAGTAGAGATGGGGTCTCGCTTTTGCTCAGGCTGGTCTTGAACTCCTAAGCTCAAGCAATCCACCTGCCTGGGCCTCCCAGAGTGCTAAGGTTACAGGTGTAAGCCACCACACCTGGCCCATCAGTTGTCCATTTTTTTTTCTTTTTTTTTTATTTTTATTTTTTAATTTTTGCTTCCAATTTCAGCTGGCTTTCACTCTTCTTAGTTTGAAGTTTTTTTTTATTTTCTTTTTTTTTTTTCATTCTTCTTTTAGCGATTCAGATGGGGTTTCATCTGGCTCACTCCTGCTCATACTGGTCTCAAACCTCCAAGCTCTGGAAATCCACCCGCTTCAGCCTCCCACAGCGCTGGTACTACAGGTGTGAGCCACCACATCCAGCCAGTTGTCCATTTTTCTATTAGGTTTTCTGCCTTTTCAAATTGACTAGTGGTTCTTTATGTAATCCGCCTATGAGTCCTTTGTTAGACTACTTATTATTCTCCCTTCCCATGGCTTGTCTTTTCATTCTTTTAATGACATTTTTGATGAATTCATTTATTAATATTTTTCCTTATAGTTGTCTTCTATTTCTTGTTTAAGAAGTCTTTTCTTACCCTGAAGGTTCTCAAGATAATCTACAATGTTTTCTTCTAGAGCAGTGGTTCTCAACCTTCCTAATGCAGTGGCCCTTTAATACAGTTCCTGTGGGTCACGACTCACAGGTTGAGAACCACTGTTCTAGAAGTTTTATTGTTAAAGCTTTAACACTTAGATTACAATCCATCCATAATCAATGTTTGTGTTTGTGAGGTAGGGGTTAAATGGCTAACAGCTTAGCCCTATTTATTCAAGATCATATTTTTGCCATACAGTGCGGTAGTCATACACTCTTTGGTATTTACCCAAATGAGTTGGGAGATTAACGTCCACACAAACATGAACACAAATATTTATAGTAGCTCTATTTATAACTGCCAAAACTTGAAAGTAACCATGATGTCCTCAGGAAGTGAACAAACTTTGGTACATTCATATCATGGAATATTATTCAGTGATAAAAAGAAATGAGCTATCAAACCATGAAAAGACATGGAGGAACCTAAAATGTATATTACTAAGTGAAAGAAGCTAATATGACAAGGTACACATGGTATGATTCCAACTATATGACATTCTGAAAAAGGCAAAATTATAGAGATAGTAAAAAAGATCAGTAGTTGCCAGGGGTTTGGGAAGAGGAAAGGATGAATCAATGGAGGCCAGATGATTTTTAGGAAGATGAAACTATTCTATATGAGATTATAATCGTGGGTACATGTCATTATAAATTTGTCCAAACCCACAGCCTATACAACACCAAAATAGAACCCTAATGTAAACTACAGTCTTTGGATAATAATGTCTCAAGGTAGGTTCATCAGTAGTAAGAAACACACCAGCGTGGTGGGTAGTGTTAATAGGAGAGGCTGTTCATTTGTGAGGGCAGGGCATATATGGAAAATGTCTTTACTTTCCCCTCAATTTTTCTGTGAACTTAAAACTGCTCTAAAATATAAAGTCTACTTTTTAGAAAAACTATAGTTTGTATAATGTACAAAGAATGAACCCTTATCAAAACCACAGACTTTAACAAGCATCCATATTGGCTTAGTAATTGTAATGAATGTACCACAGTAATTCAGGATGTTAACAATGGGGAAAAGGGGGACTTATGACGGCTTATACGGCAACTCTTCTGTACTTTTTCTTTTCTTTTTGAGACAGTCTCACTTTGTCACCCTTGGTAGAGTGCTATGGCATCATAGCTCACAGCAACCTCAAACTCTTGGGCTGAAGCGACCCTCTCGCCTCAGCCTCCCAAGTAGCTGAGACTACAGGTGTGCACCACAACGCCATGCTAGTTTTTCTATTTTTAGTAGTGATGGCGCTCACTCTTGCTCAGGCTGGTCTCGAAGTCCTGAGCTCAAGCCATCCACCTGCCTCAGCCTCCCAGAGTGCTGGGATTACAGGCGTGAGCCACCTCGCCGGACCAAAACCGAAGTCTATTAGTGAAAAACAAAATCATAGACAACACATGTCAGGCAGCCAAAAACAACAGGTGTCCATTTTATAGGTCCAAGCTGCACTAAGTGTCCCTTCTAATAACAGTTTGCTCATTTGGCCATAGTTTTGGAGAGCAGAAGAGATTAAAAAAAAAAAAAAAAAAAAAAGGCAAATCTTCTTTGCTTATAGAAGTGTTGGCATACACTGTCATAATTCCCGAAAACACAATTTCTTTCTTCCTGGGATAAAACTCTCAAGGTCTCCCTTTCTGACTTTGCTATTGCAGGGAGAGGGGTAGCCAATCACAAGTGGATGGCTCTTGATGTCATCAGTCCCCAGGGCCGCCGAGGGCACAGCATTCTGTGGCGGCCTCTGGAGAGAAGAAAGGTAGCCAGCGTCTGAGAGACCCACGCTAGTCCGCAGCATTCCGGCGCCAAGTTCAACACTCCTCACGCCCCCTGGCGACTCGATTCACTTTCCATCTCGGTATAGTCAGCTCTTGCGGAAGAAATCTGGCCGGGAGACAGAAATGCTAGAGGAAAGGAAGAGCCAAACTCTCTGCTATCTAATCAGATAACAAGCATTAGTTCTACAGATATCCAATCAGATTAGTGGATCCAACGAAATAGCTCAGGTATCCAAGTAGGTAGGGCAGAGTTGCCATGACTACACAAGGCCCTCTAAGGGATTTCCAGGATCTGCGAGCTCCTTCGCGGAGCGCCACCTGGCGCTTGACAACACGTGGCCATCTACTCCAGCAAGCGCGCGCCGGTAAGGCAGCCAATGAGACGGGGCCAAGCCTCTGTGACGTCACTAGTTGCCGAGCCGGCTACCGGAGCGTGTAAGCTAGGGAGTCGTGCCCATCTTTTCCAGAGTGGCGGTTGGTGCGCATGCGCTGGTGTTTTTCCTTTTTTTTAAGTTCAAGTGAAGAGATAAATGGCGGGAAAGAGCGTGAGGCGAGGCGTGAGGCTCAAGCTGGACCGGGTCGGTCAGGTGGACTGACTGACAAATCTTACTGTAGACCCCTCTTTTTCAGAAAAGGCCTGAGAGGTTGCAGCCCCCTTGGAAAACATCCAGAAACAACTCCAGGGGGCAGAGACACCTCCCGCTCCCCATGTGGCAAGTCACAAGAACAGGAGACGTTTCAGATGGAAGGAAAGCCTCGATGAGGGAGAAGCAGAAAGTGGCAGGAAAATCACGACAAGAGGAGGGGAACACTGGAGAGACGGTGATCCCAAACACAGAAGGGGTTTGTCTGAGGGACAGAGGGGACAGCAAATAAGCCCGCGGGCACCGATGGAGGGCCCCAATGGCAGAGGGGACTTGGGCAGGGGTAATGGAGACAGAGACAGTACAGAAAGACGACAACAGAGAGGACAGTGTCAGAAGTGAAAACAACGACAGAGAGGATAGAGACAGAGGCAAAGGGGAGAAGATAAATAGGGGTAAAAGTTGAGAGGAGATAGAGACAGACATGGGGGTGGCTGAGACAAAGAGTACAGTAATCGAGACAGGGAAAACTGTGTCATGGAGACAGAGGTAGGACAGTGACAGAAAGGACAGACCAAAAGGACAGTAATAGAGATCAGCAAGATAAAGGGGTCAGTGGCAGATATAGAGAACATGACAGAGACTCAGAGGCTATAAAGATACAGAGGACAGTGACAGAGAAGACAGATAACAGATAAAAGTAATACAAGGAAAAGTGACACAGGCAGGGCATGGTAGCTAACATCTGTAATCCTAGCACTCTGGGAGGCTGAGGCAGGCAGATTGCCTGAGCTCAGGAGTTTGAGACCAGCCTAAGCCAGAGTGAGGTCCTGTCTTTGGAAAAAAATAGCTGGGCTTGCGCAGGTGCCTGTAGTCCCAGCTACTCCAGAGGCTGAGGTGAGAGAATCACTTAAACCCAAGAGTTTGAGGTTGCTGTGAGCTGTGATGCCACTGCACTCTACCCAGGACAACTGAGTGAGACTCTGTCTCAAAAACAAGAAACAGAAAGAAAGGAAAGGAGAGGAGAGGAAAATAGAGAAGGTGCCAGAGACAAAGTTAGAGGCAACAATGACTGAGGCAAAGAGAACAAATTCAGAAAGAGGGGGCAGACATAAAGGCACCAGTGTTAGAAATTCAGAAAACAATATTAGATAGGAAGTGGACAAATACACAGAGGGGACAGAGAGAGGATAGAAAATGGTAGAGAGAGAGAGAGATGGAGGGGAGAGACAGAGAGAACCATGCCAAATAAAGGAAACAAGCAGAATGAGGGTCAGAAGTGGAAGATTCACAGGGGGAAGAGACAAGGAATCAGGAGCCAGAGGCAGGGAGACAGATTGAGAGGGAAGAGCAACCGTGTGCACAGACCCAGAGTACAGGGCGATCATGGTTACAGAACCAGGGTGAGAGTAATAGAGCACATTCAATGACACAGAGAGGGATGAAGAAATAGAGGCAGAGACGAGGGTGACAGAAGGGACAGTGACAAAAAGTGGAGAGAGAAACAGAAAGGCACCATTTTCCTCTCCAGATGGGTGAGGGTGCAGCAATAGAGGTTGGCTTTGCAGACATCCTGGAGATAAATCTAGAGAGTCGGGGTTCAAGCAGAGTCAAAAACAGCTGGAATTGCTCACCTTACAGAGGAGGATAGAAACAGGGAGAATATGACCAACACACCCCAGAGAAGGATAAGGATACTAAACCAGAGACAGAGGCCCAGAGATGAACAGAGACAGCAAAGAGGGAAGAAATGAGAAGGTCAAAGTCACCGGCGACTAGGTGAGAGGTGAGGATGACCAACGAAAGCAAAGATGGATGAAGTAAAGAAAAACCCAAAGAGAGTAAAAGAGACACTAAAACCTGCAGATACCAAGTCTCCCCACTCAGCCTTACACTTGATCCTGACAAGTACTGACAACCAAGAACACTTGAAGGTCTTTTTTTATGCCACTTTTGTAAGTTGTAACCTTGATTTAGAAGTGAGTTTCTAGATTTGTGAATCCCCCAGTCCTCTCTCTTTGGCCCACTGTAGCCACAGCACAAAGAGGTCTGCAAAACAACTCTTCCTTCATTCATTCAACAAATATTGAGTATTCACTATGTTCCAGACACTATTCTGAGTGCTGAGGAGACAACAGTGAACAAATAAAAGTACATGTGCCCACTCAGTTCTCAACCTAGTTGGTGGACAAATAAATGCATAATGTTAAGTAGTGATAAGTGCTAAGAAGAAAAATTAAGCAAAGCTGAGAGGACAGAGAAATTGAAGTTGCTGATGATGGCAAGCTGCATTATTCAGACCAGCATTCCCCCTGAAAGAACTAGAAATGCTAGGTGAATTTTTTTTAATCTTAAAAGCCTTGGCTGGGCACAGTGGCAGATACCTGTAGTCTGAGCTACTTCGGATGTTGAAGCAGGAAAATTGCAGGAGCCCAGGAGTTTGAGGCTATGATGTGTTAGGATTGTGCCTGTGAATGGCCACAACACTCCAGCCTGAACAACATGGAGAGACCCTGAGGGTAGAAATAAATTTTTGAAATTGAACCAAAAAAAGCACTAAAAGCTCCCAAGATTTATCAGGCTGTAACTAATGGGAAATCAAGAACTCAGAGATGTAATCAGAGTACTTCTACCTTGAGATAATTTTACAATCCTGGCAAATTTGGATTTTTATTTGGATGGCTTCTTAGATGAAGAGAATAAAAATAAAAGCTCATGGCCCACCCAAGTTGAAGAGTCCATATTAAACTGGGAAAGCAATAACTATACCTTCAGGGTAAGGGAAACTAGAAGTAATTGGCTCTTGTTTGTGAATTTGCAGCCTATTATTTGCATGGTTCAAAAGACATCAAGTTGTGAATTTAAAGTCCCAGGCTGAAAGTGTTTCTAAGCTCTTGACAATAGCACATACACAATCCTCTGTGGTAAAAAGAACCTTTATTAAAGGCCTGAAATTATTCTTATAAACATATTTTTGTTTTTAAGGAAAGGGGATAGTACACAGTTAGATATAACCAAGGACACCAAGTGCCAGGAGTAATAACTAGCAAAAGATTCCAAAAACAGACCCACTAGTACTTGTGATATTAGGATTTGAGGTGAATATAAAACAGTATGCTTTGTTTATATATCATATAAGATTTTCATTGTTTTGCAGAGGCTAAGAAACTTTATCTAGATGATTTGAAAATGACAAAATTTCTAGGAATGAAAAATTTGGTAAATAGAATTAAAAATAAAAGCAATAGCTAAATAAATAGTACATCAATAGAAATACATCAATAGAAATTATTCACAATTCTTCACAAAGAGACAAGGCAGAAAACATGTAAAGAACTTAAGTGACATGGAGAATAGAGTTGAGAGGGTTTTCTCTATATTTATTCTGAGTCCCATAAAGAGGGGATAATGGCTGGGCATGATGGTTCATGCCTAAAATCCGAGCACTTTGGGAGGTCAAGGCAGGAGAAACACATCAGCACTGGAGTTTGAGACCACTCTGGGCAACAGCAAGACCCCCATCACTACAAAATAATTAAAAAATTAGCTGGGCACAGAAGCACACACCTGTAGTCCTAGCTACTCAAGAGGCTGAAGCAGAAGAATTGCTTAAGCCTAGTAGTTAAAGGCTGCAGAGCCATGGTCCATGATTCCATGTGTTAGGAAACTGACAGGCACCAGCCAACAGAGAGTAAAAAACAAACAAACAAACCCTAAACCATACTGATCAAAGACAGGATGTGGTGATAGAACAAGTTAAGACAGGTCAAAACCAAGATGGCAAGGAAATTTGCCACTGCTTAACCTTGTTATATTAGCATGCTAAAAGAAATACTCACTGACACCTTGACAATCCTGTGAGGGACTTTAGAAAGTTAAGAAAGAATTGGATTAAAGATGGCGGCCAAGTAACAGCTTCCCTGCAACCGGGCACGGCGAGTCCGGGGAGACAAGACTCCAGGCATCTCTGGCTGGTGGGATCTGCCTATGATCATCCCTTTGAGGATACAGGGAGCCAGCAAGGGACTTCTGGACCCCAGGAGGAGGACAAAAACAGTGGAACACTGGCAAGTGGCTGCATGTGTTCCATCAACCTAATCATGCCAGCAAACGTGAGTACAAGCAGCAGTGAGACTGCAAACCGGAAAGGCCTTACCTTGAACTGTTTTGGTGTTCTTGGACTTGGCACTCAGTTGAACTGCCTTAGGGAGAGCTTGAGCAGGAGTGTGGAGAACGTTGGGCATTGTCTGGGACCCCAGAATGAGCCACTGAGCTGGGCGAAGTAAGCCATTGTGAAAGAATTGCTCTGGCGAGCTCCACCCTCAGGGTCCCAGAGCAAGGATCAAGTGGGACAAAGTAACCTAGTGACTGAGCAGCCTAAAGGTGGGGGCTGAACTGCCTTACACCCTTAATCCTTAGGGGCAGAGTGAGGCAGTTTTGGCACACTGGAGCCTTGGGCTGTTGCCCTGGGTAAAGTGCTGTGACATCACAGCTCATAGCAACCTCAAACTCCTGGGCTTGGCGCCGCCCAGACCTTGATAAGAGCTGTGCAGTGACCCCCGACCAGTGACCTCCACACACTGGGCCTCCGCATTCCCTGAACAGGAACTGTGGGACCCACGCAACCCTGCATCCTCCCTTCTGTGTCCTCCCAAGCTCCACACTAGCCCGTTCATCTGGCCAGGGACCCTGGTAGCTGTGTGCCCTCTGGAGCCCTCCCTGCCTCTGCACAGAGCCCTTCTCCTAGCCAGAGACTGCTAGAGCCTTGGGTTCTCTGTGCCAAAGTCACTGGGCGCCAGGCACTCCCAGAACCATGTGCACCACCCCCAGCCCTGTTGCTGGATCTGGGTGTGTCACACACCGGAGCTGCTTCCATAACCAGAACTCCCTAGCTAGAGCATCTCCAGAGGAACTACACAGGGTCACTCCCTACAAAGATCCAGCAACAATAGAGTGACCCCACTGGGGTCTGATCTTGGAGAGGTACCTCCCCAACTCTGAGGACAGTCAGAGGCAATGGTGAGAAACAATCATGAGGCAAAATCAACAGAAAAACTCTGGCAATATGAATAATCAGAGTATATCAACTCCCCCAAGGATCAATGGGGCAGAAACAACGCAAGACCCCATGCACAAACAAATAGCTGAGATGTCAGAAATTGAATTCAGGATCTGTATAGCAAATAAGATCGAATTAGAATTCTAAAAGTTATGTCAAGAATTCAACGGATTCAAAGAGCAAATGACCAAAGATTTTGACACATTGAGACAAGAAGTTGCAACCCTCAAAGATCTGAGAAACACAGTAGAATCCCTCAGCAACAGAATGGAGCAAGCAGAAGAAAGGATTTCTGACATTGAAAACAAAGCTTTTGAACACTCCCAAACTCTCAAAGAGGAAGAGAAATGGAGAGCAAAAACAGATCACTCTCTCAGAGAGCTCTGGACAATTCAAAGAAAACCAATGTTTGTCTTATAGGGATCCCCGAAAGCGATGAGGTGACTTCACAAGGCACAGAATCTCTTCTCCATGAGATTATGAAGGAGAACTTTCCAGACATGCCAAGAGATTGTGAAATTCAAATAGCAGACAGTTTCAGAACTCCAGCACGACTCAACCCAAATAAGACATCCCCCAGACACATCATAATCAATTTCACTAAAGTTAATTATGAAGGAGAAAATTCTGAAAGCAACCAGACAAAAGAAAACCATCACATACAAGGGCAAGAATATTAGAATAACTGCAGATCTCTCTGCTAAAACCTTTCAAGCTAGAAGAGGATGGTCATCAACTTTTAATCTTCTAAAGCAAAATAACTTTCAACCCAGGATCCTGTACCCAGCTAAACTGAGTTTCATTTATGACAAAGAAATGAAATACTTCAATGACATTCACATGTTGAAGAAATTTGCATAACTAAACCAGCTCTCCAGGATATTCTCAGACCTATCCTCCATAAGGTACAGCATAATCCTTCACCACAAAAGTGAACCCACCCAGAAAATTCTGATCAAATTCTAACTTCCACAGTTGCAAAAGGATTAAAAATGTCCACCAGACTCTCGAAAGACTTATCAATATTCTCAATTAATGTGAATTGTTTAAATTGTCCTCTAAAGAGTCATAGGTTGGCTGACTGGATACAAAAACTCAGGCCAGATATCTGCTGCATCCAAGAATCACATCTTACATTAGAAGACAAATATAGACTCAAGGTGAAGGGATGGTCATCTATACTCCAGGCAAATGAAAAGCAGAAAAAAGCAGGCATTGCTATCCTATTCACAGACGAAATAGGCTTTAAACCAACCGAAACAAGGAAGGATAAGGATGGACACTTCATATTTGTCAAAGGTAATACTCAATATGATAAGATCTCAATTATTAATATTTATGCACCCATTTTATAAGAGAACACACCTCATTTTATAAGAGAAACTCTAACAGACATGAGCAACTCAATTTCCTCCACTTCCATAGTAGTTGGAGATTTTAACACTCCTTTAGCAGTGCTGCATAGATCTCCAAAAAGAAGCTAAGAAAAGAAAGTTTAGATTTAAACTTAACCATTCAACATCTGGACTTAACAGACATCGACAGAACATTTCATCCCAACAAAAC
>CAUYPK010063495.1:0-11234 GCA_963574355.1 Loris lydekkerianus
AACTGGGAAAATGCCAGGAAGGCTATGTTAACTATTGTGATGAAAATGTGTCAAATGGTCTGTGAAGCTAGTGTATGATGCCCCATGATCATATCAATGTATGCAGCTATGATTTAATAAAAAAGAAAAAAAAAAAAAGAAGAAGAAGACTTCACAAAAGAGACAAGTTACCAGAAACTGCTCCCATGGAACCCGCGCGCCAGTGGTTCCACGTTGCTCTCCCCAGTGCCCAGTGCGGCCTCGTGACTCTCTCACTTTCTTCCACATGCACGGAGACGAGCAGGGCTGGGGGTGCACGGTGTGTCCCCGGAAGAGACGGAAAGGACGAAGGGCTGACCCGACAGGAGCCTCCCAGGGTCCCGCCCAGGCGCGCCCTTCGCGCTGCACCTGCTCTTGCCAGCGCCTGGGAACAGACCGCTGTGCGCTCCTTCACTTAGCGAATAGGTGTCTAGAAGCAAACACGTGCGGGAAGTGCTGCTTCCACGCTGCCTGCCCAAGTCCCCACAGCCCCAGACCACAGTCCTTGCTGCCTTTCTGAAGAAGATAGGTGGGGTGGATCAGCGTGCCAGTCCCTTTGTAATGTGGGGAGAACACTCAAGACAAGGCCTGAAGCCTTTGGTGTGGTGCCTGGCGGCAAGTCCCTTCCACTGCACCTGCACGCACACACGCATGCGCACACACACGACCTTCCCACCCCTCCCCCAGCGCTGGCTGCCGGCGCTCTGCCACCTGCCTCAGGCACGTCTTATGCCTGAGCCCCTGTGGATGACCACGCAGAACCCCACTCCTATTATATTCAGAATCTCGTCCTTCCATAAGGATGTAAGTTATTAAACAGTCATTGTTACTTCTTTATGGATAAAACCACTGCACAGTGGTTATGTTTTTAGAAACAGCCCTGTGTTAAAAATTAATACAGAGATATTTATGTTTGAAATCGTGTGATATCTGAAATTTTCTCCAGTTTAAAAAACAAGTTATCTTTACCTAACTTCAGTCATTGTAACCTAATTCTTTGTACCCTCAATGAATCCCAAACAATAAAAAAAAAAAAAAAGTTATGGGTGTGAGAATAAATTAAATAAAATCAGCAGAACTGTTGTTGAGGCTGGGCAAGGGGCATGTGGGTTGGTAATCTACTCTTGGTATTTTATTTATATTGTATTTTGGAATATTTCCTTCAAGTTAAAAATAGCCTATCATTATCTCACTCTCCATGAAGCTGTTTCTCATCCTAGACATTTTATCCCAATTGGTGACCCTGTTATTCATCAGGCAAACCAAAATAAATATCTGAGAATAAATCTTAATATCTATGGTTGATGTCATATTCAATCATAAATAAAAGAAAAGGACATATGAAGGTAAAAGAAAGGCTGAGCAGGCAGGAGGGGGGAAGATGAACTTAGGGCATTCACTGTATGGAGCATTTGGATAAGTTAAATGTAGCAGTTTGGGAACAGGAGATGTAGGAAAAGAAATTGCTGACATACACGGAAAGGAGGATGAGTGTGCGGGGGCTTAGACTGTATAGAGAACCCCTTCTGGATTGCCCTGCTTTCTGAGGGACACTTGCCCAGCAGCACTTGTCCAAAGAGCCACGGTTAAGTCACATGACTTAGTGGGAGGTGGGTCAGCAAGACAGGCATTTAGCTCTGAGACTTTTAAGACTGTACAACCCTAGAAAATTCATTTATTCCCATGGACAACTACTCACCTGGCAACAACAACGGGTACAAAATGCGTATCAACCACACAAAGTCATCTTGAGAAAAGTCGTTTAGCTATGAAGTTATTGCATGTGAGGAAACACATCTTTAAAGGAAATCTATGTAGCCCTTAAGGTACAAATTTAAATGGACTCCAAGGATCAGCCCTGCGTGAGCCCGTGGTGTGAGTAGTTGCTCACTCAGCATGTTGGCCCCAGTCTTCTCCAAGGCCGCCACTCACTGTTTCTGCCTGTCCTCCCAACTCTGGGGGTTCGGCACAGCCTCACCAGCTTCTCCTGACCTTCCCTGGGTCAGTGTAGAAGAGTCATCAGCTCCTTCCCCACAGGGCAGGAGCCCTCTGAGTTCCCTGCACCTCAACTGTGGCTCTGCCAGCATCATATTGATCCAGCTCAGCATCCAGACCTCTGAGTACAGCAACTTTTCTTTGGTTCTGGTTGAATTCAATAGCATAAACAGACAATATTGAGGAGACAAGAGAACTCTTTAACTCTGGGGACTTCATCACCTTGGACAAAGAGATTGTCCCAGAAGCAGGGAAAACTTGCATGCTAAATCATCTGAATCAACGCTCTTCTCAAAACCTCTCCTCTGGGTGTGTTCTCCCCTGAATTAGCACCTTGTGTCAGAACAGTGAGTATTTTCATTCTTGCTCACCTGTCTCATCCCTGGAGGTGCTGACTTGAGGAAGTGCCATCTTACCATAGCTCCACCACTGTGAATCACTCAGGACATGCTCAGTTGTCACAAAGGGAGGATAATTTGGTCTCAAAACCCCCTTGCTGTCCCACTGGAACAAAGGAGAAATGAGGGTTTCTATTCAACGCCGGGGCACAGTGAGTTTCCCGAGCAATGTGCTGGGGTGATTATTGGAAACATCACGCTCCCTGCAGGTGCTCAAAGTCACCAGCCACTTTGGTCCATACTAATTGTTATTGGTAAGACAGTTTTATTCTTCTAGTAAGTTCTAAGAAATCAGTTCTATTGCCAGGTGCTGCTCCAAGGTCCTGGCCTCCAGCCCTGGACAACTCCTCCACTGACCTACTCTGACAATTTTCCTGTTGCACCTGGGACAGGCCCTCACCTGCCAGCTCAGCATAAACCCTGTGCCCCCAGGGTTCCAAGTGCTCATCTGATCATGGCAGCATCTACAGGTGTCCAGAGACAAGAGACATGTCAAGTAGGTCACAGTTCCACACAAAAATCTACCAACAGATAAAAGCCACTCTTAAAAAAAAAAAAAAGAAAGAAAGAAAGAAAGAAAGAAAAAGAAAGGCAAAAGAAGTTCTCTACATCTGTTTAGACTTGTTTCAGCAGAGATGAGACAAAATATATATATAAACAAGCAGAAGCTCTGTTTTGTTCATCTCCTAGGATAGGCTCAGTCTCTGGTGTGCCTCCCTCGGCTCCCTCCCACAGCTGTTCCAAGGCAAATGACTCCACGTGGGGCAGAGGGGTGGCTGTGCTCCAGCCATCCTTCTACAAACCTCAGTCTGGAAGGCTGATAAACAAATATCTGAACGCACTTTGAACATCACCATCATGACATTGTACAGATGATCTAATTCTGGAGCGCAATTTCAGGATCACGCTGTTCTCCATGTGGCTGCTGTGTAAAAGGATGTTTCAGAAGTCACAGAGAGAGAAGCGCCATCTAATGTGGTTGCTGTACGAGATTACAGTCAAAATCACACAACTCTCTCCTGTGGGGACAGTTAGAACCCAACCCATTTGTAGATCATGCATTGCCTACAATTATCTGGAAATTATAAGCTAAAAAGTGCTTCAAATTTGGCCTACATCATGTGAAGATAATTGCTGTAATTAGGTTATACAGCTTAGAAACCCTGGACATAAAAGTAGATAAAATCATCTTAGCATTGGATGACAAGTACGCATACAGAGTTCAAACATAGTTCAGTTACTCCTTGGGAAGGAGGGAGTGTCATTAAAATCTCCAGATCATTAATTAAACCAACTACTTTATTCTGATAGTAAGACTCTATATACATATATACTTTTGTTTTAAAAGTTTTCCTTTGGGAAAGAAAATTTAATGATAGCCACTTTACCTGTTTATGACAAATTTAATGAATCTATATGGCTATTTTCCCTTTAAATAATTATATCATATCATTGTTAAGAAATAATCTATCATTTACTTTGTGAATAACCACAAAGGCAGTTGACATTTTCATTAAAGGAACAAGGGAAAATTATTATGTCTGTGACATTCATCTAATAAATATATTTTTCTGACCTTTCCTGTGTGAAAGTACATGACATTTTTTTTTTCTTTTGCTCATTTGACAATCTCAGGAAAGGAAAAATAATGAGAAGAAAAATTTAAGCTCCCAAATTAAAACTACTTCCTGAGAAGATGGCACATCAGTGGCCTGGGATAAAACATCCTTGAGTACCGTGAAACACCTGCATACACACACAAATTTCAAAATTTGAAGCATGCCTCTTTGTGCACTCCTCGTCTTAGGCTAATAATTTATTTATATAAAATGCTTTGCTGAAAGTGTCTGTTTCTTCTTAGGATGTGAAAAGCCAGAGGGCTGTGGTTATCTTGAGCTTAGAATGGGCCCAGTTTTGGGGAGGATTTTCCCAACATGCTCCTGCCTCACTGTCAGCTTCCAGCAGGCCCTAGACTCCTGGGACACAGCAGGGAATTTCTCCACACTCTGGCCCCTCCTCCAGTGTTACCAACTACTGGTCACTCAGGGCTAATATTGATCCTAGTGAAAGCATGAGAGGTCCTTTGATTTCCTGGTCCAGCCTCAAGATTAGGCAAGCCTGTACACCTGGCTATGGCTCAGGCTTTCTCGCTGCTCATGCCCTTTTACCCCAAGGCAGGAAGCTACCCTGACTTTATGCTGAATACAGGAGAAAAAATGTTTCTTCCTTCTCTTCCTACCAGAGACAGCTGGGGAAAGCTTAAGTAAGCTTAACAGTAATGACAGAAGTCACAACAAACTAAAATGCAAAGAGAAATAAAAGTGAGAAAAAGGAGAAAAAAAATATAAAACCAATAGGATCCTACCAGTGTTCTAACAGAAATGCAATCAAATATTATAAGTGGTCTAAGAGACATGTAATTGATACCTCGGATACTATGAGTGGTCTAACAGACATGCAATCAGATCCTACAAGTGGTCTAACAGACTTACAATTGGATCCTAGAAGTGTACTAAAAGACATGCAATCAGATAGTACGAGCGGTCTAACAGACATGTAATTCATACCCTAAAAAGAAAGGAGTAAACAGGACAAAACTATGTTCCAAAATTAAAGAGAGAAAATGACCACAGACTCAAGAACCTCAGAATAGCTTAAGCAGAATAAGAAAATAAACTAACAAATAAAAATACTCTCAAATTTCTGGGAACAAAAGAGAAAGATAAAATCTTGAAAGAAGCCAAGAAACTGAAATATCACGTGTTCACACTGAGGAGCAGTGAGTGTTCGCACTTCTCAGAGGCGATGAGAGCCAGAGAACGGCAGAGTGACAGCTTTAACAGTGAAAGAGGAAGTAACTATCAGAATGCCATACGTAGAGAAAATATTTTTCAAAGAAAAAGTGAAATAAAGGTTTTTCAGACTGGGAGAAAAGAACTGAGAAAATTAATTGCCAACAGATCTGCTGTACAAGAAAGGATAAAGTTCTTCAGGCAAACACTATTTGGGTTATACAAAGAAATGAAGCTCCAGAAATGGTAAAATGCAGGAAAACATAAAACACATTTAATTTTTATCCACTTTAAAATTATAATCAATATCTAACACTGAAACAGTAGCAGTGCATTATTTTGTTTCTAACATATCATGGTGGGCAGAATAATAGGCCCACAAAAATGTTCATTTCCTGAACCAGAAAACCTTCAAACATATTCCTTTCATGGCAAATGTGAGTAAATTAAGGACCTTGGGATGGGAAGATAATCCTGGATTATTCAGATGAGCTCAAGGTCAATCTAATAACATGGGCCATAAAAACAGAGACCCTTTTCTGGTGGTAGTCCTGGGGAGTGACTGCAAAGCAGAGAGATGCATCATTAGCAGCTTTGAAAGTGGTGGAAGTTCCTCACTCAGGGAAGGAGATGGCCTCAAAGGCATAAAAAGTTCAATACCCCTAAGCCCCAAAAAGAAACACACCCTTGTAAATACCTTAGTTTAGTCCAAAAAGACCTTGGTGGAATTTCTCATCTCCAAAAATGTAAAATAGTAAGTTTGTGTTATTTTGTGACAATTTGTTATAGCTGTAATTTTCTATTAAAACTAATACTACAATGAATATTTAGAAGCAAAATATACAAGAAATGCACAATGAATAGGCATAAAGGAGATTTTACAATAAGTTTTACATTGTAAGTGAAATGGGATAATATCATTTGAACATAGGCTACGATGAAAATATAAGAAGTCTTGTCTCATGTATTTTAACTTTAAAGTAACTATTAAAAGAGGTTTGTTTGTTTGTTTGTTTTTTAAGTGTTTAACAGTAAGCCAATACTGGAGAAAATAGTGAATCATACAAAGTACTCAATTAATAAATAATAGTACACTGTTAATAAAATCAGAAGACAGCAGATAGGGAGAAAATATTTGCCAAAAAAAAGTCAGATAAAGAACTTATCCAGAATACATATAAATACATGAAAATTCTTACTGCGCAATAGTAAACAAACAGTCCAATTTAAAAATGTCAACATATGTCAATAGACAGTTCACCAAAAAAGAGACATAGATAACAATCACATAAAAATCATCAGCTCTTTGCCTATGGCTCAAGCAGCTAAGGCACCAGCCACATACACCTGAGTTGGCGGGTTCAAATCCAGCCCAGGCCCACCAAACAGCAATGATGGCTGCAACAAAAAAAAAATAACCAGGTGTTGTGGCAAGTGCCTGTTGTCCCAGCTACTTGGGAGGTGGAGGCAGGAGACTCACTTGAGCCCAGGAGTTTGAGGTTGCTGTGAGTTGTGAAGACACAGCACTCTACCCATGGTGACAGCTTGAGGCTCTGTCTCAAAAAAAAAAAAAAAATAAAATTAATCATCATTATTGTAAGGAGAGAACAGATACAGAAAAGAGTAAGGAGAGGACAGACACAGAAAGTGTAGTTCAATGAACAAGAAAGGTTTATTCAGTCTTTGACCTGGGATGAAAGGCAGCTTCCCTTACAATCTAGCATCTTATGTAGTCTACTAAGGTGGAAAAACACGTTTGGAGCAGGATTTAGCCTGTTGAGATGGGAAACCCTGTTTGCAGCAGAATTTAGCCCACTAAGGAAAGAAAGCCCATTTGGGGCAGAGGTTTTAGGGACTTGGCCAGGCAATTCCAATAAATGGCCCTTCCTCTACAAATTGAAACCCAAGTACTGAGAAGAGGGCCCCATGTTGGGCGCCATCTTGCAGTAGTCTGCCTCCCTCAATTAGTCATTAACTGAAACAAATACACAGCTATTAGAAAATGGCTTTTCTTAATTTAAAAAGTTAGGAACCCAAAACCTGACAACAGGAATCACTGGGAAGATTGTAAAGCAACTGAAATTTTCATACACTGTAGCTGGGCATACAAAATTATACAAACATTTTGGAAAACGGTTTGGAAATTTCTTTAAAAACTTAAAAATATGTCTACAATATGACTAAGAAATCTACCCCTAGATATTTATCCAAAAGAAATAAAAACATAGATTAAGAAAGAGAGACAGATAGCACTTGATACAAATATTTATTGTAGCTTTATTCATAAACTCAAAAATCATTAGGAAGAACCCTAATATCCAGCAACTGGTGAATGGACAGATTGTGAGCATTTACACAGCACAATACCACTGAACAGTAAGACAAACTGCTGGTTCATGGAGCAGCATGCATGAATCTCAAGCAGCATGTTGTTTAGTGAATGGCAACAGATGTGAGGGCTTAATACAATATGATCATGACATCTGACATTCTGGAAAAGGCAAAACAGTGGCCATCCTAAGGTGGGGCTGAGGAAAGAGTTGACCGCAGACATGCATAAGCAGACTCTGTCATCGTGACATTCCCTAGCTGCATGCATTTTTCAAAACTTGTTGAATTGTATAATGAAAGGATTAATCCTACTTTCTATAAATATATAAATAAATTATTCCTCAATAAACATGGCTTTTAAATAAGTGGCAAACATTCTCCCCAGGCAGAGGAAACCCAAGCACCAGTGTTCAGCTCTGTCCTGTGCTCTTTTCGGGCAAAGCTCATCTTACAAGCATCACTGAGACCACCAAAGGGATAGGAGTCCCCTTCCTTAGCTCTCGTCCCCCTGGCTTTGCCCTGTTGCTCATCCTGTCCCTCTGTGCTGCCCACAGGGCCGTGGCTGAGGAAGACTTGTAGATTGAGGTTTCAGTTGTCTCATCTCTGATGCTTACCTGACTGCAGAAAAAGACTTTCCTGTGCTGGCTTTTCTTGTCCCAAAACTAGACAGGCGCAAAGCTTTCATTGTCCTTTGCTTGGGTGAAAACCAGTAAAAATATGGCTTAGTTAGAGGTGCAGATGTAGCCTCATCTTCCAGGATGAAATGCAGGCTCAGGGAAACCGACATTTGGGAAGAAGTATTTCATGTACAAAATGTGTAACAGCTTCTCTGAGAAAAAAATTTTAAGTGTTGAAAACCTATTTGTAAACTGAACACAGCTCATTGGCTTATTCATTGTGCTTAATTAATCTTAATGATATTTAATTGTTTTAGTTGAGGGTTTGATTGCAGGCAATAATAAATCATTCTAGCCAGATTAAGCAAAGGGAGGCTTATTGGCAGGGATTAAGTGAATTTCTAAATCATTGGCACAGTGGGGCAACCTTCCTCAGGAACAATTTCCAAGCCCTGGATGGAGGTGTCCCCACTGTGAGGGGCAGGTGCCCTCCCCAGGAAGTCACATCCAGGTGCTGTGGCCACAGCTGCCCACAAAGTGAGGGCTTCTGCCCAGCCTCTCGGCCATTTTTTCATACAAAGCTACTTGTAAGAGATCCGGGAAATGCTGCTTCCACCTCTCCTGGCCTGTGGATGGTGTCTGAGCCAGCTCATCCTGCTAAACACCTTGATTGGCCAAAGATGTCATTCTCTGTTCAGGCTCACGCACAACATGCACCATATGGGGAAAGTGCAATGATGACTGCAACGGTGACAATGACAGTGTATTTCTAATAGTTGCAACTTTGGTAAAACATACATATTTTCAAGGTAAAACAACTGTCATGTAGGCAAGTGAGGAACTGAAGGTCTAATAGCAGCCATGGAAGAGGCACTTTCTAAGATAAATAGCCTGTTTACCATCACAAGGAAGTCAGAGAGTGCTCAGCACAGAACAAGGAAGACAAGGCAATGCTGGCCAGGCCAGTGCACTGGGGAGCACAGTGGAGGAACCCACAGTCTCCCAGAGACTCTTGGGGCTTAAAAATGGTACCTCACGGCAGGTGGGGTGTGCAAAACCTTTTTCATAATAAGAGATGCAATCAGATATTGCAAGTGGTATAACAGACATATAATCAGATACTAAAAGTGGTCTAACAGACATGTAATTGATATCTAGGAGTAAACAGGACAAAACTATGTTCCAAAATTAAAGATAAAAAATGACCACAGACCCAAGAACCTCAGGATAGCCTAAGCAGAATAAGCAAATAAACAAAAAAATAAAAATACCCTCAAACTTCTAGGAATAAAAGAGAAAGAGAAAATCTTGAAAGAAGCCAGGACACTGAAATACCACATGTTGCACACGGAGCAGTGAGTGTTCACATACTTCTCAGAGGCCATGCAAGCCAGAGGGAAAGAGAAAGTAGCTATCAGAGAGAATGCTGTATGTAGAGAAAGTGTTTTTCAAAGAAAAATTGAAATAAATGTTTTTCAGACTGGAAGAAAAGGACTGAGAAAATTAATTACCAACATACCTGCTGTACAAGAAAGGATAAAGTTCTTCAGGCAAGCGCTATTTGGGTTATACAAAGAAAGGAAGCTCCAGAAGTGGTAAAATGCAGGCAAACATAAAACACATTTAATTTTCATTCACTTTAAATGTATGATCAACATCTAACACTAAGACAGTTGCAGTGCATTATTTGGTCTCTAACATATTGTGCTGGGCAGAATAATAGGCCCAAACTTGAGAGAGTAGTGAGCACTGCAAAGACCATGAACCGTGGTGATGCCCCATGGCTGAGCTGGGGGAAACAGGGACTGCTGTAACTTAGACAATGGTGTGAGGTTTCCAGGTGGAGTTGATAATAAAGAGAAAGTCAGATATTATTATGGTGGTGGTTGTGCAAATAATCATGGCAGAATGTTCCGGAAGGAGGGTCAAAACAGCAAATGGCTTGAGGGGGAAAGGTCTGTGGGACTCACATGTCCTATGTTAGGACAGCTGGTATGGTGAGGTTGAGAAGCTGGGAGATAGCAGGTCACGGAGGGGTGGGATGACAATGTGAAGTGTTGGTACAATGCTTTCCCCCTCATGAATAGTACGTGAGGACTTCCATCCCTCACCCCGTCACTCTAATCACACCAGAGCTTCATCTGGCTCACAGCACATGCTATGCTGCGGGAATATAGTGAGGAATATAGCAAGGACTGAGGACACCAATAACTAACAGTTCCTACTGTAAATAAAATAAAGGCACAGTAAAAACAAGAAGTATATGACTTATATGATTGGAAAAAGATGAGAAAAACTTATGGTTATGAAGAACATCAGTAATCACATATCTTGCTGGCAGGTGTGATGATCAGGGATGAGCACGTTACCAAATGGCTATCTCCAGTTGTCATGACCATGGTCAGCTCAGGAGTGGGCTTGGGATATTGCCAGACCAAAGAGAGGCTTCCCTGGTATTTTGTTGGCACTCACAGGACAGCAGAAATTTCTCTGTTCTGAGATAGCCTCAACCAAAGCCTCCATCTGCCCCAAAGAGGCCATCCTTGACGTGGCATGGTGTGAGGCCACCTGGTCTGAGCCCCTGGGTTTGGTAGTGTTACCTGCTTTTCTGTTGTACCAGCTGATGAATTTATTTATTTATTTATTTATTTATTTTTGCTTACACCTAGTTTGAAGTGACTTTCTGTCTTTTGAAACTGAAAGAATCACAGCCAGTAAAATCCCATTTTGTGAAAGTGCAGCTGGAAGGATCACGTTGATGGTGGCTGTAGACTTGTGGATTTTTTTCTTGTCTTGCTTTTTTTGGTTATATTTTCTGTATTAAATACATAATATTTTATAATTTTCTACTAATCAATAGAACTCACTCCAATTCAAACAAAAAACTTAGGCTAAAATTGGGACAAAAGAAACCTAAGTTTGGGGTTAAGATTTAGCCCAAGACTTCTGTTCTGATCGTGTCAGTCTGAAATGCACTTTGCACACTCAGATGATGACACGGGGGGGGGGGGGGGGGGCTCTGCATAAAAGAGCTCTGAGCGCAAATAGAGAACCTGAGGCAACAGGTGTAAAAATGAGGTTGT
>CAUYPK010063499.1:0-23465 GCA_963574355.1 Loris lydekkerianus
CACTACACTGTTTATCGCAGCTCAATTTACAGTCACAAAAATGTGGAAACAGTCTTCATGCCTACTAACCCAGGAATGGATCAACAAGCTGTGGTGCATGTGTACCGGGGAATACTATTAAGCCACTAAAAAAGATGGAGATTTTATATCTTTTGTATTAACCTGGATGGAGGTGGAATACATTCTTCTTAGTAGAGCATTCAAGAATGGAGAAGCAAGAATCCGATATCTTCAATTCTAATATGAAGGCTGTAGATGAGCTAATACAGGGGGTATTCAGTAGGGGAATGAGTAAGTGGGGAGATGGGAGGAGATTATGGAGGTCATGTGGGGTTGGGGGTCATGGTGTATGGCATACCTCTTGGGGGATTGGACACAATTATAAGAGGGACTTTATCTAACAAATGCCAAATCATTGTAATCTAATTCTTTGTACCCTCAATCAATCTCAAACAATAAAAAATACCTGAATAATAAATAAATAAATAAATAAATAAATAAATAAATAAAAGCAAAAAAGAATCTATCTAAGTTTCCGACAATTGATGACTGGATAAATAAGATGTGATATATGTATAGACTATAGAATACTACTCAGCCACACACAAAAAAGAAGAAAATGATAAAATAATGTCTTCTGCAGCAACTTGGATCAAATTGGAGGCCACTAGCCTAAGAGAAGTATCTCAAGAATGCAAAAACAAATACCATATGTTCTTACTTGTAAGTGGGAGCTAAGGTAAGGGTGCATATGGTCATACACAGTGGTATATTAGCCACTGGCAACTCAGAAGAGAGGGAAGGTGGGAGGGGGTGAGGGATAAAAGAATTACCTATTGAGTAAAGGGCATTTGGGTGACTAGTATACTATAAGCCTAGATTTCACCCCTGGTACAATTCATCCATGTAACAAAATAACCCTAAATCTAAAACATACATAAAAATCTAAATTTATCTTCTTTTATTAAAAACAGAATGTGAAAACAGACATAAAGAAAAACTCAATGCAATGGTCTGCTTACCTTGCGAGCAAAATCCCCTTTTCCTTTACTGTATGCTTTGTTTTCAAGGAAATCATATACACAGTGAGCCAAAGCTGGGGATGCTTTCATCATTTCAGGAGTTAATAATAACTAACAGAAAAATTTAAAGAAAAGAGACATCTTCAACTGATAGGATGCTAGAAATTAACTTTGTATACATTTTTAGCTCACAAAAATACAGAATTTTAATTTTATATTTAAAAAACCCAAATACACAGTTAGAATAAAGTCACCAATAATTTTAGTGATGCTTAACAGTTATTATTTTTACTCTTTAATTATTCTTCTTCTCCTGTCTGCTATTTTGACTTCCAGTGCATTTAACTGAAAGTTTTCCAAATTTATTTACTATTTAGTATTCTACAGCTTATACTACAAAGATTGACATTAGAAAACTGCTTTTATTTGCATAATAATCCTAGAGTTAACATTACATAGAAAAAAAGAATTTCGTGAAATAAAGTGCAAAAAATAATCTAAACAAAAACTTTTAAGTGTTATATAAAAAGTCCCAAACAAAATATTGCTTTCACAACTCCTAGGAATATAACTTAACATTCTAGCTTAGTTCCATCAATGGAAAAAAGTTTTGACATATTTAATCCTGTAGCTAAGAAGTATACAGGTATATTTAAAGATATTTATGGTACCAAATCTGGAAATGTTGGTTATTTTCTAAAATCTTATAAATAAATGATATAGATACTAATGGAACTGAATGATACTAGACATTCACACCAATGATACTAGACATTCAGCTTTAAGCCAGTAGAAGACAAAGGTAAATTACAGCAGAGATTTATTTTTGTTATTCTTTCAGTACATAACAATCACATAGAACTAAAATTATAATGTACCTAACCAAAATGTTCAGTGTATTAGCTATGTTTCACTAAATTCTAACGTGAATCAAGAAAATGTTTTCTGTCTTGGGCCAGATAGTAATTATTTTAGGTTTTGTGGTCCATAGAGTTGCAGCTACACAATTCTGCTGTCTGCAAAAGCAGCCACAGACAATAGTAAATGAAAAGGGGTGACTGTGTAGAAATAAAACATTCTTGATAAAAACAGATAATATGTTAGATGAAGTCTGCGGGCTGTAGTTTGCTGACCTCTGCTGTAGAATCTGGGGAGCTAAATGAAGGAACAATATAAATCTCAGCTGTGCTTTGTCTAGTACATGAGAAAACTATAAACCATTAATTAGTATAAAAACTATAAAGTGATATCATTAATATTATTATATCTGGCATCAGGGTATTTGGGTTTAAAACAAAGTTATTTCTGGGAGTCTTGTTTATACAATAAGTAATCTCTAAGAGATGTTTTATTATTGTGCAAAGAAAACTATATGCCCAGGATGCTACACATTAGTTAACAGTCCCTCAGATTTATCCCTTTCTTAGTTTTTGATACACCATGAAGAGCTACTATTCATTGAATTGGAAACACTTAACTATTTAGTCTACCATAAGATATCAAGACTTCACAGTAATTTTGAATGACTGTGTGTGTACATGCACATTTATGTAAACATGAATTAACAAAATCCCCAATACAGTGTCTAGAACTAAGTAAATAAATACAGAAATAGTGTTTATAAATTACTGTGCAGACTCCATGCCATATTTGACAAACTGCTCAAAAGTGGTTGCTATCCCACTGTCACAGTAAAAGCATTCTTTAATAAAGACATCAGCTGTATTTGTGTGCTATATTAAACGAAAATCGATAGACAATAATAAATATGGACTTACCTGCAAATATGCATTTAGATCTTTTTTCCTCTTTTCTAAAAAATCTCTGTCCATATTATTAAAAGTCTTTTTTCCAGGAAGTTTCAATATACTTGACAGATTTTCAAACTGTAAGACAAGATATATTCAGTAGTTCTTAGTTTTTAATAAAGGAACAAAGGAATTTCCCAAATGACAATTTCTCTATATATCAAAAGCATCTTCAACAGATATCTCTGCAATATATTTTATCATATGAAGAAAAATTAAAAAGATAAATATCATCTAAATATGCCAGAAACAGTTTCAAATGTTATTTATTATAAAAAATGGTATTTTCAATTAAGAATAATAAATTTGGATAAGGGATGAAGACCAGTATTGGCTGTGTGAGGCTTTATTTTAATATTCTCTCAAATTCTGAGATTCTCCATAATTTTCATGATGAAAGGTTTTAAGAAATATTTTCCTTAGTAACTTATTGATTTGTGAATAAAGTACTAGCAAATAAAACTTTGAATGGTCAAAGTTATGAGTTCCTGGCTTGTTAGAATACCAAATAAAAAATATTTTTAATATTAATTACTTCAATCAACTAATCATCATAATAGGTAACTGTTAAAAGTAGAAAATGCAAATTTCACAATATAGACAGTAGCTATATTACAACTTTGTATATATGCAACGATAATAAACACAGATACCTCTTCCCCATCAACCACAAATAAAGAGCTATCAATATATACCTTACCTTGTAAAGCCGCAAACACAAAGTAAATGTATGTAGTGTAAAGCTAACATTTACATACTTAACATTTGGGTGCATATTTAACAGTCCATGACAGTAACCCATAATGCTGTACTGAAACACAGATTTTTATTTTTAACCATACCAGATGCTAAAATAGTGTAAATTCAAAGTCATTTAGCTAGTGACTACACCTGACCAACAGCTTAGGGCCTTGAATTTCAAGCAGCCTTACTGCTCTTCCCATCTGATAAATATCCTAAAGTGAAACAAACTTTTTAAAACCATTTTTTGTTTAAAATGATATCATTCCCAGCCCAGAAATGGAACAGAAGAGGAAAGATAGAAGATTAAGATCATTTCCATCCTCAAACAGGAGATTCTGATTATTTATTAAGTGGAATAATAAATCTGATGATTGCTTAGAGCTAAAATGCGAACAAGTTCATTAGATGTTATATGTGAAAAGTAAAACCAGTTCTTCCGTCATGACAAGAAAAACAAAAATGGGTAGGGGCAAATTACAGAGAAAATGTATGCTGTAGTGATATATACAAGTTTGGTTATTCACAAGAATTAGAAATAAAGTATAGTAATTAGAAATTAGATATTCAGCTCGTTGAATATCACATGTCCAAAAAAGAGTGCCTACTTTTATGAATTACATTCTTTCTTCTTTTCTTAAAAAAGTCATACTTAATGGAAGTAAATTTACTTTTCTGAGGTACCCCAAAATACTTAATTTTCTGAAATACTATTTATTTACATTAAACTGCTGCCTCAATTTTATAGAATGCACAGTTTATTCTGGCATTACAAAGTATGTCAGCCCCAACTGTATTCATATGTTGAAGATCTAACCTCTAGCACCTCAGATTGTGACTGTATTTGAAAATTGGTGTTTAAGGGGGTGATTAAGTTAAAATGAGTCCCTTAGGGTAGGGCCTACTCCAATCTGACTTGTTTCCTTACAGGAAGAGAAAATTTGGACACAAAAAGAAACACCACTGATGCATACACATAGTAAAAGGTCATGTGAGAAGAAAACAAGAAGGTGGCCACTTATAAGCCAAGAAGGGAAACCAAACTCGTCAATACCTTAATCTTTGATTTCTAACTACCAGAGCTATACGAAATAAACTTCTGTTGTTTAGGCCACCCAGTGTATGGCATTTTATTATGGTAGCCCTAGAAAACTAACACACCAAGGGAATATAATAGTATCTGTTAAAACAACAAGTTGCTTAAAAAAAATTTAAAATATTAAAATATTAAACTTTATTAATAAGGAGAAAATAATTAAATGTCACAATAACCCAGATATTTTCTGAAAACTTGAATTATTAAATAAACTCTGTAAGTAATCTGTCCATAACAGAAACATAAATCACTAAGTTTTCTCAAAGTGTAAAAGAAAAAAATTTGTATATTCCATATTAATTTATAGAATTATTTATAAGTAAAAGCAAAAGGTAGCACATTGCTGAAAATTCATGAAAACAATTTTGAAAGGCATACCAAAGGAATTAGAAATTAATCAAAAAGAACTCACATAAATTAGGAGTATTTCAGTGTTTACAAATAACTCAAATACTATATGTAAATCATAGACATTCTAAAATGAAAAATCTTATCTTTCATTAAAGATATCAGGTTTATATTCCTAATACATCACTGGGGAATTTAAGCAGCATGCTAGAAATTTTGTATTAAAATAATTCAAAATGTGTTTAATATAGGTGTATACTTTCACTCAGTTTTCTTAATGAACACTTAATATTATTACTTAGATCAATAGTATTTTATCTATACTCATACAGATCTCACTCAATAAAAAAGAAATGTACAGTAGTTACATTTCTATATGCTCCTTGAAACAAGGACTTCATCTGTCTTGTTCCCTGTTATACTGAATCAAGAAGAGTGCCAGACATATAGGAAAAGCCCAATAAGTATTTGTGGAACAAATGAATGAGCAGTTTGGGCCATTTCTAAAAGTATATGACATTTAACTAATTAATTTTTTTTTTAAATTAATTTTTAGAATTTTTTTTCATAAAGTACCAAATTAGACTATTAAAATCTTTAAAGAAAATAAATGACAGTCCATATAGGCAGACAAGGAAAAGTTTATACTACAGTTAAATAAACAAAATGAAACTTACTATAAATTAATTTTACTTCAAGAGCTCTATGAGTTATCATTTAATCATGTCAACAGGTTATACTGTCACCAACTGTTGAAATTCAAATCACCATATTTTTCTTCCATTTTAAGAAAATGAGTGTTAAAAATATACGTAAGACAGAGCTAAAAGGCAAATAGCAGATGTTTAGTATTTCACTAATACCTAATTTTCATATACAAGTTTAGTTTTGCCAGGCATGGTGGCTCATACCTATAATCCCACCACTCTGGGAGGCAGAGTTGGATGGATTGCCTAAGCTCAGGAGTTCAAGGCCAGACTGAGCAAGAGCGAAATCCCCATCTCTAAAAAACAGTTAGGGGCTGTGGAAGGTTCCTGTAGTCCCAGCTCCTCAGGAGGGTAAGGCATGAGGATCATTTGAGTCCAGGAGTTTGAGGTTACTTTGAGCTATGACGCTACGGCACTCTACCCAGGGCAACAAAGTGAGACTCTGTCTCAAAAAATAGATAGATAGATAGACAGACAGACAGACAAGACAGACAGACAGACAGAATGAATTTAAAAACACCCAGAAAAGCTAGCTGGGCATTAAGGCAGTTGCCTATAGTCCCAGCTGCTCTGGAGGCTGAAGCAAGAGGAACCCTTGAGCCCAAGAATTTGAGGTTGCTGTGAGCTATGACACGATGGCACTCTGCACAGGGCAACAGAGTGAGACTCTGGTTCAAAAGAATAAATAAATAAATACACACATACATACATACATACAAGCTTAGTTTTTAATTTCTCAAGCTCTGTGAGCAATCTAAACACTAAAGTAATCACAACTACTGTAACTGTGTAAGAACAAATACCACCAAAACATGTCCATTTCACCTGCGCTGAGCCATTTGAAAAGGAATTGTGCCACGGCAATTTCATTTAACTTTTGGTGCCATACTGAAAAGTTAAGTGTCTAACAAAGTTTTCTTTTAAAGTATGTTCTTCACTCATATTTGTCAATATGTACACATAATGTTTACAGTACCAGTTTAGAACATTTAAATCAGGCAATGAATAGTCCTCTTAATATTAGAAAGAAAGATACAACTATTCGAACAAAGAAAATTTCACAGTAAACCAAATTCCTATTCATTACAATTAATTAACTAAGCCAAATTATTTTTTAAATTACCATGTTTGGTTAAAGTGTAAGAATAGGAAGAAAGAGATACATGTGTATAAGCTATATGCTTTTAAAACTATCGAACAGGTTATATTTGAAAAAGTAAAGCAATTATTCCTTTACTGTGGGGCAGAACATTTTTTCACCTCTGCAAACAAATCAAGCTAAACATGAAGAAAAGATCTATTCAACACAAGAACAGACATGTTCACAGTTATTTCCTTATGTATAGATTTCAAAATACTCCTTTAAATATAGGGTTCAGAAGTCAACAGTAACCTGTATTTCATCACTTTTAAGCTATTAATAGTTTATCTTAACTCTATCCATAAAATATTTTAATGAGATCGTGATAGTGTCAACCATATTTTTTTTACTACCTTAAGTAAAAAAAACTTTTTGATTTCTGAAGTAGTGTGTAATGTCATTTTAAAGCTATAGCTCAATTAGGTATCATCTTTATTATTTTTATTGCCTTAGTCCAATAAAAAATGTTCTAAACTGGTATTGTAAACATCTAAAACCCTTAAGGGAATCAGACTTGATGAAATAAAATAAATTTCAAAGATTACCTATTCCAATTTGTCTGGTGATATTTTATTTTTTCCTAAGTTAAGATGAAGATAAAACATTTAATAAAAAATTAGGACAGAGAAATAATTTCTCAACATTTGTTATCATTAAGGATCCTGATAGTTACTTCTATAAATCAAGAGTGATAGATGTATTTAGTAAGAATTAAAAATATTATTGGTAAACATTAAATCTATTTTGGTGTGGTTCAAAACAAAATAACAGATCAAGGATATAACTGTTACTGTTGGATTGGGCTGCCACTTAAAATAACTATAGCTTAGTTTAAATTATGCCTCAAAACAAAAGCACAAAATGTCCCACAGCAATTCTCATTCCTACTTCAAACCAAACCCAAATATCTCTATAAGCACAACATATATACCTACATATTTTAAAATCTGAAATATGTATTTATTTTCATTTTCTAAGGTCTATATAGCATCAGTATTTTGTCACTAGTCCACCATGATTAGGACTGGTTATAGTTCTCAACATTTAATCTTTTGGTTAAACATTCAAAATCATTCTAAGATTTACAGTGATTACACAAAAAATTCTTACCTTACTCTCTTTCATTAGCTTTGGTCAATATCTGAGCATCCTTAGAACTATTTAGAATGAAAATGAAATCAAGAAACAATGTAAAGTATTCAAGTTTATAAACCTCATTACCTGTTCAGTGATTCTCATGTGGAAGTCGTGAAAGTCACTATAGCGACGGTAGGTCTTCCACATCTCTTCACTGTTGAGATTGCGCCGGTGCACAGTGATGGCATACAATGCATATGTCTTGCCATGATCATTACAAACGCCTGCCACAGCATATGGGTCATAGTCAGCATATACTAATCATTTAAAACAAAATGAAGAGGAACAAAAGACACAAAAAGGAGGAAGGTGAAGAGCAAAAACAAAGAAGACAACATGAAATGAAGAAGAATCTGAAATGATAGACTGACACACAAGGATATCATGAAAGGATAAAATAGACTTCCATCTTCTATATTCATACCAATAAGGTATTACACATGATGGCTACAATACAAAATAAATGGAAAGTCTATGATGACACTACCAAACACAAAGTAATGTCCAAAGAATCTCTCCCGACCCAAAGAGGTTTTATCTAGTATTAGTGATGTTATCATATTACCACCTCAGAATGTAGAAGTATAGTCTCTTAAATTTAACATAGGAAAAATAACAAACAAAAAATAACCTTTTGTACTAGCTTTCACTATTCAACTCTATTTCAATTAAAATCTTTTCAATTAAACAGACATATAGCCACAGGATAAAGTTTATTTTCTGGCAATTCTCTTTCTTTAATAATATCCAACAATTCAAAAGTATAGTTTATTCAGGGGGTTTTTGTTTGTTTGTTTGTTTGTTTAAAGCATTTTCCTAATGATTTGCTACAGGTCGCCAGGTAATCTTTAAAATAAAACCCATTCCCATTTTGTACTAATCTTACAGAGATGTACTTTGAAACATTTTCTTTAATTTTTCTTCTTTCTGATTTTTCCATTTCCTTCTTTCTTTTAATAATCAATGATTTTTCCATTTCTTTCTCTCTCTCTGCTCTATTCTACTCTAGGTCAAGTCTTCACAATTTTACTGAGTCTCTTCACATTTGCACCTGGTATATTTCTTAATCCATTCTCTGATCCTAATTTTAGTCACTGTATTTTTGGATTTCTAGAATTGTATTTGGCTCTTTTTTCATATTGCTTATTCTTATCTTAGTACCTATCACTATGAATAGTTTTAACATAACTTACTTTAAAGTCTACTAAAGTTGTCATCTCTAAAATCTTAAGATAGAAACAATGTCATTTGCTGACTCTCCCTTTCTGTGGTTTATATTTCTTCCCACAGCTTTTTTTTTTCCTTTTACTAAGTCATATATACATAGATCATGAATACATTTATGCCTTTATGGGATTCAATGTGTTGATTTTTTGTACAAATTGGAGTGCTTACATCCAACTAATTAACATAGCTTTCACCTCATTCACTTGATCACTGTGTTGATAGATTTGACTTGTATCCCTACAATGTGTCCCATAAGTGTGGTCCCGTTTACCCTCCCTCTATTACTCCCCTCCACTCCCCCCTCCACTCCCCTCCTGGGCTATAGTTGTGATTCATCTTTCATATGAAAGAGTGAGTGATTATAAATTGGTTTCATAGTAGTACTGAGTACACTGGATATTTTTTTTCCATCTTCCTGCAGCTTTTAATTGCTTTTTGTAAGCTTCCTTTCAGTGGGTATTGTTTCTCCCTGGGTGTTCTGAGTGCTCTGGGCTATGGAGGCATTCACAAGGAGCAGTATATTCACTGTAATTGCTAGTTTCTATGGTTCAGAAATAATTTTAATACTAATTCTTTGGCTTGAAACACTGTAGTATACAATTACTTGAAGACAGCTATCCCGTATCCCAACATGGGTGTCTCTGGATTTAGCTGCCCTCAAGTAAATTAAGCTGGGGTTTAATTTCTTATGAGTGAGAGACACTATTTCTAATCATGATCTTGACAGTTCTTATTCTTTCAGCTAAAAGCAAGCAAAATTTTCCTAAATCCTTTTTCATATCAACCTGGGCTTTATATAAAAAGAATTTGGTTTCAGTGTTCCACGGCCCATCTGCCTCTTCTAAACTTGACAGCATGAAAATTATACTAAAATCAAGATAGCTAATTTAAGGTACAATGAACCCCTTCCTTGCTTCAATGCCTCCTCATTTCCCTGAATTTGTTTTTCCTCATGGTCTAAAACATCTGTAGATATCCCCCCTCCTGTTATTTTTCTATATTGTTTTCAATGTTTCTATGTGTGGGAGGCAGGATTTCCCACAGCAGTTTAGACTACCACACTAATCCTAAATCTAAAATTGATTTTAAAATAATGGATTACACTGATCCATACTTATGAATAAACAAGGTAAAGTTTTGGAGTTAAATATTTTGCTATTTTGTATATAACTTGGCAAAGATTTCTTCCTAAATTACTTCAGTAACATAAAAGCTAGAAGTCAATACTGTCAGGGTAGTTAGACAGAAACTTCTCTCAAGCTTTTATGAAAATTTTCTAAGATATGCACTTCCTTCTTGAAAATGTTTTTTATTCCCTTTCCATCTAGTATCAGTATTTAAGTTAGACAAAATACAAGACTAGGAATAGACTCCAATTATCTTGCTTTACACAGAGGCTTTAACTGTAGGTAGCACTATTATTCCCGGTTCACTTTTCCCAGTCATCTTTCTCTCAGAGACCTATGCAGATCAAACAGCACACTAGTTTTCTTTTTTTGAGACAGTCTTACTATGTCGCCCTCAGTAGAGCACCATGGCATCACAGCTTACAGCAAACTCAAACTCTTGGGCTTAAGCAACTCTCTTGCCTCAGCCTCCCAAGTAGCCCGACACAATACCTGGCTATTTTTTTGGTTGTTGTTGTTGTTGTAGTTGTCATTGTTGTTCGGCAGGCCCGGCAGGGTTTGAACCCGCCAGCCCTGGTGTATGTGGCCGGTGCCCTAACTGCTAAGCTATAGGCACTGAGCGAGCGTGCTACTTTTTCACCAACAAACCACCATTTCTCATGGAGTTAGCATCACGGCAAGGTAATGGCTTTATCAGTTGTATTCAAGATAAGTTTGGGACAGCAAACTAGAAAGCAGAGGCCAATTAGTTAACCATAACCAACTAGGAGCTAACAGGAGGAAGGAGAACAGCAAGGAACAGAGAAGGACAGAAGAGAGTCACATAAGAAAGCTTAAAAAGAATAATTAGGACTTGTGACAAGTTAATAGGCACAGAGATCACACAGGGCACTTTTACAACAGGAAGAATAATGAGGTTATTGTAAGAGAAATGCAGAAAACAGAAAAGTAATTTGATTTAAAAGAAGATAACAAAAGGTATACCCAGAAGGTTTTGTTTTCATTAAGTCAATGCTATCCATAGCAGATGATCTACAAACTATTTCTTACTAATTCATAATTAAAGAACTAGCATCAGAGTGTAAATCAACCTCATCACACATCACATTGTTTAATTTAGTCAGTATTTTTTAGAAGTAAGATTTCTCAGTGGAGAAAGTAATGCACATTAGAGTCCATGAACCACTCATTGAGTAGCACTGTACTACACTATTAAGTTCTTATTTCCTGTAACAGAAATGTTAAGGATATGGAACCTAGAATTAAAGACACTCTTGAGTCTAATGGGTAAAGTATTTATATAGGAAGGTATAAACATTCCTATATGATGCCTATCATGTATAATTACTAATGTAATTAGTTAATCCCATAACAACCTTAGGCATAGGTATTATTATTCCATTTTAAAGATGAGGAAATTGAAATATAGGGAAGTCAAGAAACATACTTAAGTTCACCCAACGATGAAGTGGAAAAGCTGAGGTTTGAGCCCAAGGAATTCAGCAAAAAGTTGTACACGTAACTCCTACACTATGTTTGATATCCATACATAAGTTTATCTGACAGAAATAATTCATTAAAAATGTATAGCATAGTGCTTATATGCATTTTAAGAAGATAATAAATACTTATTGAATAAATGAACACATGGATAAGCAGCTAGAAAAATCACAAGCCTCAGATGAAAGAAAGATCAACATCAGAAATAAAGACATGAGTGTCTTCATCTAGATGTAAATTTAAGATCTCCAAGAAATAAAATGACAAACTCTGAACATCTGCACTTTAACAAAGACTCTCACATTTGGAAGATAAACTGACAAAGAAAACTTTTAGAATTTTACAAATTTTAAGGGACGAAGAAAATGGAGCAACTGTATCAAAGCTAGAAAGAAAAGCAACCAGACCTCTGGTTTTATTGACAACAGTATTATCTAAGGAACTTTAAGCAGAGTCATCCATGCACCAACTATTTGTAAAATATAAAGGAATATCATAACTGGACATTGTAAATAACTTATTCTAGAAATCTGCTAAGGAAAAGAATGCAAATTAAGACTCCAGCTCCAATAAGAAGCAAAAAACAAAGACCTTAAAAAACAAAAGATGCCAAAACTACATTCCTCTAAACTTCAATCACACTATAAAATCTCTTCAAGTGTGAAATTGAATGGAGGTATGTATCTCAATATGTTTATATTTCAGTGTATAAAATGACACATTACTATACTGCAGGAATAGTGAGAGGTCAGATAAGAAAACTATCTTTACCTAATATTTATTAGTATTATCTAATAATTCAAAGGTTATGATGAAAGGGGTGCCTATGGCTCAAAAGAGTAGGGCGCCAGCCCCATATGCTGGAGGTGGCGGGTTCAAACTTAGTCCTGGTCCAAAAAAACTACAAAGAAAAAAAAAGTTATGATGAAAATTCCTTAGTTTTTTTCTTGGTTTACTAAAAATTCTGCACATAAGCTGACTGATCACAGAAACGTAGAGGTTTCTCATACCACTCACGCATTTCCTGTACTTCTATAAACCTTTTTTTTTTGAGACAGAGTCTTTGTCGTGCTAGGGTCAAATGTCTTGACATCCTCATAGCTCATAGTAACCTCAAACTCCTGGGCTCAAGTGGTCCTCATGCCTCAGTTTGAAGAATTGCTGAGACTACAGCTGCCACAATGCCCAGCTAGTTTTTCTATTTTTAGTAGAGACGGGGTCTTGCTCTTGCTCAGGCTGGTCTCAAACTCCTAAACTCAAGCAGTCTGCCCATCTCAGCCTCCCACACTGCTAGGATTATAGGCATGAGCCACCTTGCCTGGCAGGAACTTTGTAAACTGCTATAGTCAGTGTGACTCAAATGACTGCTATAGTCATTTGCTTGCTCCACTTACCTACCCTGACTTTGCATGCATTAAAACAAATATTGAACCACAATCTCCCCCAAAAAAGGTTTAATAAGAATTATGCATTAACAGCTAGACTCAAACACAGAGGAAAAGATAGTTACAGAGTTTATTAGAAATGACAAAACGCTTAGAATATAATTAATTAATTATAAATGCTTAGCATTTACAAACATTAATAGTCACAACCTTAGAGAAAGGAAATGATGTAAATACATGAACAAACATCATATAATTTAATGAAGAAAATGCTGCAGGGAAAAAAAGTGATAAAGATACGACTACAAACAAAAAAAAAGGTTTATAAAAAATGTTCAAAATGATTTAAGGATATAGTAATTAATAGTTTTAAAGTTATAATTGTACTAGAAAGTCTCTTACCTGTGTCTGAAATGTAGGCATGAAGTTGTACTGCATCATCAGAAGATACATTTGAAAGGTCATCTAAAGACTGAGAAAAAAAAAATCAGGACATAATTTTTTTTAATTTTATAGGGAAAAATTGTTGGAAGAATGCTATGTCAACCATGTATTACTCATCTTCACTGCAATGCAAACTTCGTATTACTTGTATATCCCTCCCTTCTCTTCCACACTCAATAATCCTCTCCATTTATACTAACAAGAGAAAAGCCAAGATTAAGAAACTATAAAACAAAATAATTTAGTATTAGGTCTCATACATAAGATGATTTGCTCCTTCACTGTGTCTCCATGTTAGTTATTATTATGATTATGAAATGAGTCTATAGGTTATGATAAATTTTAAGTAATTTTCAAAAATAATTCTACAAACAAAAATCATTATTGATTGACTCAAAAATCAATCTTTTATAAGTTTGGCCTTTGAGTCTAAAATTTAAAAATGTTTTTGCCACATATATGTATATCTACACATACACAGAATGCAACATAATCATAAAATGAAGGCAGACTGTGCAAAGAAAGAGTTATTTAACAAAGCAGCCTAGAACTGCTTTACCTAGAAAGGACTGCTTCCAAGGTTGTCCCTTGGATGAAATCCGGGAACTTAGATTTAACATTCTCTAACTAATATGAGTGGTTCACTGTACCTAAACTATCTATCTTTGATTCTGGGATTTGGTATGCACTGTGTAATATCTAGTGCAATATTAGTCTGCCTCTAATAAAAAACCACACGCTTTATCTTCAATGAGTTTTCCTGGTAGCAACATGTCACATGTGTTGTCACAAATCATTGCTGGAGGAATTAAGCATGTTCTGTGTGACTATGCTGGGAAAGCATTCTCAGAAGCTTGTGCCTAGTTTCTTTGGCACTTGTTCCTATGTACCCTTTCTGTTTACTGATTTTTCTTTCTCACCTTTCACTATAATAAATGCTAGCCATGAGTGCAGCGCGACTATGCTTAGTCCTGTGAGCCTTCTTGGCAAATCACTGAAAAGTGAGACAGATCTTGCAGATACCCAACATACAAAATTCAGACATTTTTCACATATTATTCACATATCATATATTCATCTAATATAATTCAGACAGATTTCATGCTTTAAAAACCACAGGATCTGAATAAGATTTTGAGTTCTAATGTGATGTTAGCAATTATTATTAAGAGTCATCTAAATGACTTTTAAAATGCAGCTATCCATATGACATAAAGCCATTTAAAGGAGACAGTCCAAAATATTATCTACTAAAGACTGATTATTAAGAAAAGCAAAATGTGATAACTCCACACAGATAATCCACTAGTCAAGTGAAATGGCAGAATCATTAAATTAAATTAGGTCTATTCCAGGCTCCACCACTGAGACCTTAAGAGACCTTAGCCATATCAACTACCCTTTCTTGTATTTTAATTTCTCCAATGGTGAAATGGTGTTAATGCCTATGCTACATCTCTGTCAGGACACAATGTGCATGAAAACACTTTGAAAAGAAATACAATGCAATTATTTTTAAGTGTTCTTATGACCTATAATACAACATTTTGATAGAAGCAGCACAACCTTCAGTATTGGAAAGGGAACATAAAATAATCAAGTTTTTAAAATAAAGCATTAACACTATAATGGTAACCTTCCTTTGTAGTTAACATTTAAAAAGCTACTCACTTTAAACATATTAGCATCTTATTCTATACAATCCAAAAGTTGTTAAAAGACTTGGGAGATAAGTGTCTTTTTTTTTTTAAAGCACATTTAAAATATGCAATAACAAATACTATTTTCATTATATATAATGAAAAATCTGATGGAAAGGTCACAAACATTAGTAACAGTTATAAAGCACAATTAGACTGTAAAATTACAACTGGTAAAACAACATTAACTACAGAAAAATATCTGATTTAGAAATATAAGTATTCATTAGTAAAAGAAAATTGTGATTTTAAAACAAGTTTATTACTGCTACACTGAAATCAAACACAATTTGCAAAGTTGTCCTCGAATTAGGACTCTTAAACTCCTTGCAAGAAAAAGTATTTCTTAATATTACTCTAAGAAAAAACTGAAAATTCAAATTTAGTATGACATCTCATCAACACAACTACAACGGCACTATTAGAAATTTAAGTGCCGGTCTCGATTATAAAATGAGTAAAACATCAAAAACATTAAATATCTTCTTTGCTTAGTATATCAGAATAAATTATCATGATCTAGTTTATAATCTTAAACCATTTTTAAAATGCAGCTATTCATTATAGTTTGTCTATGCATTTAAAAAAGAGTAAGAAAAGTGCTGGCTACTTAAAAGTGTGAATTGAACAGATTTATAGGAAAAATAAATACTGCAAGTCACTGACCTCAATTGTGGCCAGTTTTTGATCCAGAGATTGTTTTAGTTTTTAACACGTGTCACAAAAGGGATTTCTTTTATTCAAAAAAAATTTATTCCAGATATGAAATAAAGAAAAATAAATTTTTACTAGTGTTTAAACACTCGTACAAGCCTTACAAATGTGAATACTAGAAAATTTCAAACCAAGGAAACTTTTTCTATATAATGAACATCACTGCAATACTTCCAATACTCTGGAAACAATTCTTTTGGTTATAAGGCTCTGAACTACAATGAGTAAATGATAATGGCATCAAATGATTTAGGAAACAATGTTTTAAAAGTTACAAAATATCTGACAATATACTATGGTTGATTTGCTTTAGTGTTTTGTTAAAGGTTATACTTCATATAGTAATAGAACATTTAACTCAGGTTATTTTAGAAGTAAGTTTAGTAGTATAGCTGACAACACAAGACAATGGGTCTCTAAACCATTTAGCTATCTGAAAAGGTTTAAAAAAGAACAAGTGGGAAGCAAAGCAAAACAACCCTCTAAACGTCTCCCCACTCGTAACTGCCACACCCCAGCCAAACTTTGGACTGAAACCTTCATAGAACACTAATACTGCTTCCTAACATTTGGGGAATAAGTCATTCAATGACAAGGCTGGATATATAAGAGAACTAAAATGTTATTTTACACTACATCCTGAATAATAAGTGCCAATGTCAGCTTACATGCTAAAAAGACCTCATTCTAAACCACTAATCATAAGACATAGTTGCTATGAAACTCTTAAGGCTTAAAAAAATCTGTTTACAATGACCTGAATTGATTTTAGTGTAGATTTTAAGAAACTTCTACAAGATTTTAGTTGTCCCAACTAGTTTTATATTTCTTTTCTAAATACCAGAGGAGAAAAAAAAAATGTTTCTAACGTAAACATTAGAAGGTATCACAAATTAACTGTATATCACAACACTAATCAGACTCATTTAAACATATTAAATATTAGAATTAAAAAATAATAAAATCAATTTCTTTATAAAATGCAGCTACAATTAATCAGGTGTGACCTAAACCCAGAGGCTGATGAGTTGTACAGTTAGAAGAAATTAGCTCTAACATTTAGTAGTAGACTAGTGACCACAGTTAGCAACAATGTATATTTCACAGTAGGTAGAAGGGAGGACTTGAAATGCTCTCAACACATAGAAATCATACATACTCAAGTTGGTGGATATCCTAAATACCCTGACTTAGTCATTACGTATTCTATAAATGTTACAAATATCACACATACCCCTAAATATGTAAAATATTATCAATCAATAAAATTAAAAATTAAAATTAAATTACCACTAAAAAATAAAATAAAAATGAAATGTCATTTTGAAGTTCCGATTTATGTATCCCTTATATGTGAACTTAGCATTTCTTTAAAAGCATAATAACTTCTTACATTACTGAAGAATGATATGGGAGATCTAATATATCATTTAGTTACATGTAAGGCTCAGTCTTTTACAAATATTTCCAAGTCATTTGATAATTAAAGTACCCATAATAGTACTTACCAAATTTATGCTTCCTGTAGGAGACCCATTAAAAGATTCTGTAGGGGGGAAATTCAACTTAGTATATAGTAAAAAACTTTAAAACGGATGCTTTATCTATGTAAGGTTCAAACACCAAAAATGAATGTCACATAAGCCAAGACATAACAGAACAGTAAAGAAAAATTGTGGAATACTCCTCAAATCTTGAACCGTTAAATACCATGGTTTTCTAAGCCAGGCATTTTAGTGAAAATATATGTGTACCCAAATATATGTGGCCAAAAATCAAAAAGGCATTACTGTTCAGGGGAGTATTTTTACTCTCACAGTTATCATATTAAGTTGCCTAATACAATGTAAGGATGAGTAAAACACTGCAGAGGGAGGCTCATGAGGAAACATCAGCAAGCACTATTTGTTATTTTTGTCTCACTAGATAAGAAATATTACAAGTGAAATTAGTCTTTAATGTGAGGGATAGATTGAGTTCTATTAAGTTTTGGTAGTACATTTGGCTTAAAAACATTGGAAGTCTAGATTCTTAAATCTTGGTAGTAGATTTGGCTTAAAAACATTGGAAGTCTAGATTCTTAAATCTATACATAACTCATAAACTAAAAGATACTTGAAACTCCTTAGGGAATGCCATTTAATTAAAAAGAAACTAAAAAAATTAATTTTTAAAGTTAATGTTAGAGAATGAATCCATTATGGATGGTTAAAATTAATGTAAGGAAATAATATTTCCCCCCAGGATTTTATTATATATAAAAGCAAATTAAGTTACCAAATTAAAGTATCTTTTTGTTAGACACACAGATAAATCTATGGTAAAGCAATATTCATACATATCTTAATGTATGGTTTTTAGCACTTAAGAGATTTATGAGGTTAGTTCTCTAAGTAGGTCTTCAAAAAGCAAGACAATTACTTCTACAAAGAGGCAGCCTGTCTTCCAACTTTACTCTAAATGACCAAAAACATTTCTTGATTCCTTACACCTATGGTCACAAAAGGTAAACTAGAAATTTCACCTAGGGTTACCCTTTGGTTAATAGGAAGGTGTTAATTAAAATGAGTAAACAAATAGTTCTCTCTCTTCCTTATTCAATTATATGCCTACTTTCTCTTCTGTGATCTGCCCACATCTTAAATCTGCCCACCAAAGACAAGTCAAGTTAAAAGGAGAATTCAGGAACAAAATAAGGCATAGTTTGCTTTTGTGGTCAACAATAAGAAGATCTAGACATATTGTCTAAAATCAATCTTGGGCCACATTTAATCAAGAATTTGATAGCTGCCTATAAATATTAAAAAACAAAACCATTCTTTGACATGATGAAAAAAGGTGATTGAGATTAAAATTCTAAAAGGAAAGCATAATTCTAATATTTTTATGATTGTGAGGCCTTGTTTTAATAAAGAAGAAAATACCTACATTCAAAATAATTTAAAGCTTAAATAACTAAAGACAATTATGAAGAAAAAGAAAGAGAAGGAAGAAAGAGGAGAAGAAAGAATATGAACAAGCAAAGTCATACAGCTAAAGCACCTGCTATGCAGTTTGGTCAAATAGGAATAAAATTTCTTTCCCAGAAAAGAGAAAAGAGTGCTATCACACATAAAACTTGGCCTATTAATTTCAGGCTCAACTGTAGACTGCCTTTTTATTTTTTAAACCAGCTACACATTATCCCTAGATTAAACAGTGATTTTAGAGTGCCTAAAAAAGTTGTCAAAATTTCAGAATACCTAAAAAAATAAATGAAGTGCTGAGAAGCTTAATTTTAAAAGTCAGAAATCTAATTTATAACAAAAATGTGGTAAAGGTCATATGTGTTTCATATTATACCCATCACTCCACATACTTTTTCCCAAATCATTTCATAAAAGGGATAATTTCTCAACATAAAATGTATAAAAACTCATCAAATAGGAAATAAGAGTAGTAGAAAGCATGTTCTAGAATGACAATAAGATATGTTAAGTACAAAATTTCAGACTACAATCTACGATTCAAAAGTGACAGGTTACTGATATGAGAAGCTTATTTACTTCAGGTCAAAATCAGTTCCAGAAAAAAAAAAAAAAATTAATGTAGTTCATGCCCTAAGTAAGCACAGTATGAAGTTTTGGTAAAGATCGCTTATAGTTTCCTTCTGATAGTTGCATAGAAGAAGACAGACTGACCAGAAAACTATGAATAGAAGCTAAAATTAAAAGATTGTGGAAGAGTTCTTAATTATAAGACAAAAAACTAATCCCACAGAATATATTGCTACTTTCACCATTTAAATTACTTAGTTCACACAATTAGTTTATCTTCTTTCATCTGAGTCATATATCAAATCCACTTCACAAACACTAAGAAATTTATATAATAGATAAAATTAACATAAACAACAAATACTTTACAATAATCATTTTAGGATGGTTAGTTAATAGTTATCACAAATTTCATAGCCACTCTGTAGAAGAACATTTTCACCAGAGATGGGAAATATATATACAAATTAAATCTTACTACTCAGCTCCTAAAGAAATATTTTTTTAAAAAAAATTATGAAAATTCAGTCAATAGATTATTTCCATTTTATAAATAAATAAACCTGAAAGAGTATTAATTAAAAACCCAGAGTATCAGCTAATCAATATAAATGTTATTAAAATTTAAATATAAGTTTCTGTAACTAGATTTCTTAGATTATTTAAAAAATAATATCTTGCTAGCGTGTATGCAGAGGGTTAGGAAACAGCAGAGACGGAAAGCTGGGAAGCTTCCTTAAGAGGGATATTTTTTACAGCAGTACTCAGTACCTAACAGATCTATTATTGTATCTCCATCCCCAAAATGGTCTTGTCCATAAAACCTACTAATAAGTAAATGGTTATAACTAAAGCACTTTCTTAAATTACTTAAACCCTTCTCATTTCCTTTTATTTACCTTGCTCATTTGCTTACTAGAACATACCAGAAAGTTTATCAAATTATAGATACTAAATTAGAGCTTAAAAAGTATTTCTGGATTGAATTACAAGTAAAATGATTGCTGGGCCTAAGGGCTCTCTCCCAATAGTCTTATCTCTAACTTACTATTTACTAATAAAAAACTCATATTCATGTTTTAGGTTAAAAATCATTTATATATACACAATTCCACTTAAATCTGAAAATGACTCTAAGGTAAGGTATTATGATGAAAATATTATTCCAGATTTACAATTAAGAAAAATGAGGTTTAAAGAAATTAAGTAGTTGGCCAATATTACACAGGTGATAAGTGGGAGGAAGATAGTAAAATCTATCTTAAAGTCTATTTTTTTTTTTTTTTTTTCACTATAAGATGCTAATAGGTCTCAGTAACCTCATGTGAAAGGGTGGAACTTTTGAAGTTTCTTCTTGCTCAAGTCTCCCACACTGAGTAGGATTTAGAAAGGCATATAATTAGAGATTTTTTTAAACTGTGGTTTCTTTTTTTCTTACGCTTTATAGTTTATGATGTACTTTCACAGCCATTACTTATTACTATTTAATCTTCTCAACAATCCTATTGTTAATCATGAATATTGTTACCAGCAAAAGGGAAACTATCATAAAAATATTTCAGGGACTCACCTCAAGAAAACATTAAGAATTCAAAGATCCTATACTTGCTGTATTCTAATTGGTTATTAAATTTTCAAACACTTTTTACTTTAGTATAGTCATTAAACTTTGTCAATCATTTACAGTTCTTCCAATATATTACAGTTTATGTTTGGCTTCAAGAACACTTTTTATCTTATATAAAAAGTTTTTTTTTTTTTTTTTTGGTAAGCATTATATGGGAATATATATATACATAAAATGTGTGCAACCTTACCTCCATCCCCATCATCTGATCCTCTAAAACTAGGATCTTTTAACATGTCCAGCTCAGCTAACATGCGTACATAGAGTGCATTCTGTCGGAAGGAAGGATAAAATCTCTCGTCTCGTAGCATCAATTCATATACCTTATTGAAATGCATCAAGATATGCAATAATTAATACAGGTATATGGTGACTTTCACTAAATAAGATTTCACCAAAAGCTACATTGAGGTCTTCCCATAATTTATCACAGTTGCAAAATGTTAGCAGTAAGACTATTTCACAACTAATAACTTCTTCTAGTTCCTCCAGTAATTAAATTATACTGAAAAAGGTCCTACTACTACATAAGTCATAGGACAGCAGGTTATAAATAATGTGCTAGGAAGTAGTTTTTTCTAAGAAACAAGCATACATAAAAAAAGGCTCAAAGCTTATATGAAAATGAATGAGTCTTACTATTTACACATCATTAATTCATCAAATTCTAAGTCTAGAATTTTTGGTTCTATAGTCAGATTCAAAGAAAACAACCCAAATTAAGGATTTTCCTCATTGGTCAATTAATAAAATAAAAAAAAACCCTGAGTTTCATTTTTGGAATTGAAAGGTACTAAGCCATAACTTACTTTCTTAGTTACCACTCTACTTATTTTAAATTTTCAATAAGTTTTTTTATAAAAACTAATTACATGCATATAGAAACATATGTTGTTTTTCAAGAAAAAAATAAATGATAAATGCTATACATAATACCTTCCTTTGAATGTCATCAAAGATTTCAGGGGTTGGATCTTCATGATTCAAAGTATCTGCTAATTTTGCTACTAAATAGTCATCAACAATAACTCTTGGAGATGCCTAAAAGAGAAATAATAGTAGTAATGATCTTTGTGATTTCTAAATACAAGTTAATATTTGATAGTAGGAGAATTAAAACTGAAATCATATTATTCAAAATAAATGGCAGATAAAAATCATTTTTTTGTAAATGATACCTTGATATTTAAGAAGGCTGAAAAAGGGATAGAAATTTTTGTTCCTCATGTGCTACCCAGAAGATTGGTCCACAAACATGGACTTCTGCTGAGCAAGCTACCTCCCACTAAGTCTCATTTACTCCATCTACAAAATGGAGTACTATATTAGGTTAAAATTATTCCAAGGATTAAAAAAGATCTGTGTAAGACATATAGCTCAGTGTCCTACACATAGGAAACATAGTTTAAGAGTTAATTAGTACAGTCACTTTGCGACCATCCTGAATAACAATGTTGCCTGCAAAGATCTGAAAAAGCTCAACAAATAAAAGCGTCAGCCTTTTTAGCTCAGAAATCTTGACTGTAGAGTCAAGATTCACTTTCCCCACGAGTCCACTGCAAAAACCATTCAAAAATGCTTGGAATAATATGTTGAATAATCATACAAAGTTCCAAATTGCAACATTGGGATCCCTTGTAGTTTATGATGTCCTTTATTTTTTGTTCTGTTCACCTAGATTAATTTCAATTTATATTTTACATGAAAAAGTACAACATTCAAAAGGATAAACCAGAAACATGGGAACACCAGTGAAAGTGATTTAAAGTACTTCTCCTTAATCACTTTTGTATCCAGCTGCCTTTAAGTTTTGGAACCTATTATTTTACAAAGTATTATTTGTCGATTTCCCAAATTTCCTTCTGTTGATTTTTAATTTAATTCCTTTGCAATCACAGACAATACTTTATAGGATTGCAATGCTTTTAAACAGAAACCAATTTTATAGCTTAGCATATGACTCATCCTGAACAACGTTCCATGTGTTCTTGAAAATAATGCATAATTTGTCATTGCTAGAGGAAATGTTCCATAGAAGTGTTAGGTCTAACTGATTAAGAGTATCCTTCACCTTTGGGCCCTGTATCCCAAAATAAAGGTTAGAGGCAGTTGAAGCAGGTCGAGGTCCAATATCACCGGCTCATTAACCAAGAATCTAACTATTATTCTTCACCGCCCTCCATAGCACCAATGATGGGTAAGATT
>CAUYPK010063501.1:0-14419 GCA_963574355.1 Loris lydekkerianus
GAGTAAATTATTTGATTCCTTTTTGCTTTTATCCATAGAAGCTATTTTCAATGTGGAGTTGTTTTTGAGGAAAAACATGATATTGTTTAATATGAAACTTTTATTATAAAAATTATTTTGAACTTTCTTCCTACCTAATCCCCTGTTTATAAAATTAAATCGATTGCCTCAGTCTGCTCTAAAAATAAAGGAGACTATTTGATATGGTGATGTAAAATTGGTTGTGTTCTTGTTTGATGTTTGAGGGGAATTTGGCCTAGAAACCACACAAATGAACATTCTGTTGACCTCTCTCCAACTGTCAGTTCTCTTTAAACTCAAAACCAGAACACTCTTTAAGTTGTCCTTAAATGTGAAGGAAATAGCCCTTGAAACATGTATTATTTATAAATCCACGGCAGCAACACCATCATCAATAATTCAAAGCTGCCATCTGCTTTTCCTCTAACGCCACCACTTTTAACTCCCACACTGGCATTCCCAAGTCAGGTGGGGAAAACAAAACAACAGCAGGGGAGGAAGTCAATTAAACGCTAATTTGGGGCCACTAAGACTTGAATAAAGGACTGACCAAAAGGCTGATATTGACCCTATGGTGTCCATCATTTGTCCACTTAACTTTTAAGAAAAAGAATCTTGGCATCTAGAATGAGTCAAACAGTGTAAGAAAGTAAAAACTGGCTGGGCCTGATGGCTCAGGCCTGTAATCCTAGCACTCTGGGAGGCCAAGGTAGGTGAATTGCCTAAGCTGGGGAGTGAGTTCCTGTCTCTACTAAGAAAAAGAAAAGAAAAGAAAAACAAAACTAGCCAGGTGTTGTGGCAGGTGCCTATCGTCCCAGCTACTTGGGAGGCTTACGCAAGAGGATTGCTTGAGCCCAGGAGTTTGAGGTTGCTGCGAGCTGTGATGACACAGCACTCTACCCAGTGATACAATGAGATCTGTACAGTGATACAGTGAGACTCTGTCATTAAAAAGAAAAAAAAAAAAAAAAAAGTAAAAACTACATTGAAAATGTTAAGACACCAGATAATAGTTGTAGCTTCCTCTGAGCACTTCCTATGTGCTGATCACCTGGCCCAGGGCCTTACATTTCCACCTTAGGCTACTGAGACTCCAGGAGTTGTAGTGACTGGTCTGAGGGTCCATCCCCACTGATACATGGCTGGATTAAATTTCCAATCTCAGTCTGTGTGAATCTAAACTGATGCTTCTGGCCAGGCACGGTGGCTCACGCCTGTAATCCTAGCACTCTGGGAGGCCGAGGAGGGTGGATTGCTTGGGCGCACAAGTTCGAGACCTGCCTGAGAAAAAGACCTCCCTCCACCCCAGTTCTACTAAAAATAGAAAAACTGAGGCAAGAGGATCGCTTGAGCCAGAGTTGGTGGTTGCTGTGAGCTATGACACCATAGCACTCTACCCAGGGTGACAGCTTGAGACGCTGTCTCAAAAAAATAAACTGATACTTCAACCTTAAAGCCATCCTGAAGAGTTTTTAGATCGAAGAGTATTTTGTAAATTCAATATATTTTTTGAGAGCTGTTAGGGAGTGGGTGGGGGTTAGCACACTTCCGTCCTCAGTGACTGCGGGTCCTTCGTCCTGCTCCACAGGTGCTGAGGAAGCTGAGGCTGATTAACAGAGGGATTGAAGCAGAGGACAGATGGGAGAGCCCAGGGACCGCCCCGGCCCAGCCAGGGCACAAGCTGGTGCCAGGGGTTTCTCAGCCCTGGGGCACTGCTTTGCTGTCAGCCCTTCAGGAATTCAGTCACTTCCTCAAGTCTTTTCACTTCACTGTGTGCGCAGCAATCGACTCTGGGCCCTTCAAGGCAGAAGGAAATGTGCTTAAATTTTAAGTCCCTTAAGAGGAAGAATTGATTCAATTATCATTGCCCTAGAACCCATCAGTAATACCTAATACGTAATACAATAGTAATAAAAGTCACACCGTAGGCCCAGCTCTGTCACTGCATGTGAAGATCACAACACCAGTCTGCACTTTTCCGCCAGGGCCACAGTGACAAAATACCACAACCCCCGTGACTTAATAGAACACAACTTTACTGCGTCGAAGTTCTGAGGCTAGAAGTCTGAAACCAAGCCTGGCGAGGCCACCCTCCCCAGGGGGAGGGAGGAAAACCTTCCTCGCCTCTCCAGCCTCTGGTCACTGAGGGCGTCCGTGCGGTGACAGCTTCTCGAGGGCGTCCGTGCGGTGACAGCTTCTCTCTGGTCTTGGCCTTTGTGGTTCCGTCACCTCTGTGGCTCTGCCTCCTCCACTTCTATCTCTTACAAGCAAGCCCGCCAGGTGATTCAGGACCTACCACGTATCTAGGATAATCTCGTGTCTAAATTCTTAACTTGATTCCGTCTGCAAAGACCCTTTGTCCAAAGAAGGTAACATTCATAAATACTAGAGGCTAAGACATTGGGCATGTCTTTTGGGAGTGCCATTCATCCCACTACCATGAGGCGGGATTGCATGGTGAGGATTTGATTAGAAAATGTCTGTAACAGCAGCTACTGAATCACGCAGGGCAGTACACACTCTCTTTCTTCCAGAGAGCAGCACTTCCATGTCACAGCAAGAGACCAGGAGCCAGTGAGGAGACCCAGAAAGTCTGACTGATTTTACAGAAAATGATGCAGATGTCTTGTTCTTTGGAAGGAAACAAAAACTGGAAAGCTGTTCCTATGATGGTTCCTGATTAACAGTTCTCAAATTTTAATGTGCCTCAGAGTCAAGGGTGGGGGCCGTCTTAGAAGCTCAGGTTCCCAGGCCCATTAGAGATCCGAATTCAGGGAGTCTGGAGAGGGACCCCGGAAAGTGCATTTTTAAAAAGTCCCAGAAGTGTCCCTGATGCAGGTGGCCAGCATGACACGTCTGAGGAATCCTCCTCCAGAGAGTTTCAGGGAGATTTCCACTTGGTCCATCTACAGTGTGGCTCTGTGATATCATAGACATTTCTGGGACATCTGTGTCCCTGCAAATTTGAAACCCCCCAATGCTAGCAATATTCTGAAGTTGCTGTACAGGCACTGTGCTGTGTGAGAAAAGGCTCATTCAACATCAGGCTGAGTCCTACTGTGTTCTGGGCTCAGTGATAGATGCTGAAATATAGTTAGAAAATGCACATTTACTTTGTCAGGTTCTCAAGGAACATTTATGAAAATTACCTCTTGCTGACACACAAAAACTTTTGACAGCCGACAAAGAATCTAGTCTAGAGAACATTCTCTGTCCACAAAGAAGCAAAACTAAGAATTAATTCCAAAATAATAAACCTCACTTCCCCTTCCTGGAGGTATCACAAGGTTACATCAGTCCTCTATTTTTTTAGGTGTCAGTTAAGTTAATAAAGGATAGAACTTTATAGGAGCCAGGTGTCAGCAGTCTGTGAATACAAATGTGACAGTATAACTGTGAAACACTAATTACTCCAGTTCTACTCCCTACAGTTGTGCAGAATGCAGTCCCCTCCCCAACCGTCCTGGTTATTTAGGCTTCCTTGCTACTTGGTGGAGCAAGGTCATCTTCCCAAATGCCAACGGCACCTTAGAGTCTGAGGCAGTGGAAGAGGGATGTGGAATGGGAGGGGGGTCCCTGCTTAGCCAGAAGATGATGAGGCAGTATCTGTAAAGACCTGAAAGAAAAGTGAAAATGATGGGCAGCGCCTGTGGCTCCAAGGAGTAGGGCACCAGCCCCACATGCCAGAGGTGGTGGGTTCAAACCCAGCCCTGGCCAAAAACTGCAAAAAAACAAAAGAAAATGCTGCTGACACGGTTTATTCCCAGCAGAAACGTATTTCACAAAGAAAGGTGCAATAAAATTTTTGGCAGACACATAAAAGTCAGGAGACAACCAGCAGCAAATCTATGCTATTAGAAATGTTATTTTGTAAAAAAGAAAAGCAAAGGAAAGTCCCAGCTACTCAGGAGACTGAAGCAGGAGGATTGCATGGGCCCAGGAGTTTGGAGGCTGTAGTGAGCTACGGTTGCACCATTGAGCTCCTGCCTAATGTGGTGATCCCCTGTCTCTTAAAAGAAAAAAAGAAAGAAAGAGGCTGGGCACAGAGGCTCACGCCTGTAATCCCAGCACTCTGAGAGGCCGAAGTGGGCTGATTGCCTGAGCTCAGGAGTTCAAGATCAGCTTGAGCACCAGAGAGACCCCTTCTCTAAAAAATTGTCTCTCCCTTGGCTCGGCGCTTGTGGCTCAAGTGGCTAAGGCACCAGTCACATATACCTGAGCTGGCTGGTTTGTATCCAACCCGGGCCCACCAAATAATGATGGCTGCAACCAAAAAACAGCTGGGTGTTGTGGCAGGCGCCTGTAGTCCCAGCTACTTGGGAGGCTGAGGTAAGAGAATCACTTAAGCCCAGGAGTTGGAGATTGCTGTGAGCTGTGATGCCATGGCACTCTACCTAGGACAACAGCTTGGGGCTCTGTCTCAAAAAAAAAAAAAATTGTCCCTCCTAACAATTTCATTCCCCTAAAGTACCATTATTAAGCATTTGTTGTATTTAAAAAAAAAACATATTTAATTATTTTTTCACATTAGACTTTGTTATGTCCTTTTACATTTCAATAATATTATATGAATATCTGTGCCATATTTTAATGGCTACACATACTTAATTGTATGGATTTACACAAATTTATTTAATAATACCCCTTTTAATATTATTCAAGTTAGCAATATTTTGCTATTATAAACCATTTTATATCTTGAGTTCTGTTTTTGTTTGATAACTTGGTGAAATATTTTTCTTTATTATTGTTGGGGAATCATGGAGGGTACAGAGAGCCTTCTTAGCTGTCTCTTTTGCTGGTTCTCCCAGGAAGACTTGTGGCTGGTCTCCTGGTTCATTTCCTCTTACCTGAGTACCATGCAAATCCCTACTGTTGTTGACAGTGCTCTTGGGTGCAAACTCTGTTGCAAATAAAGGCAGTCTCCTTAGGAAGAGCTGTATAGCCCCCTGTTCCAGCCTGCCCCTGCTCTCGGGCAAAACCTGCCTCAAAGCATTAGCGCAGGGAGCAGGAGCCATGGGTGGCTTATGTCTCAGTGGGACACCCCTGCCTTGAAACTGGACATATGGGGCATGGTAGCCCCTGGTGAGTTTTATCCCCATCCTCAGCTGGGCTGGACTCCTGGCTCAGTATCTGGAGACAATGAATGGACCTCTAATCTTTTGCTTGGAGGAAGAAAGGAGCTGGGCTCCAGTGCGTGTTATATAGACACTCAGAGGGTGTCCTATTAGTTTGCTCACACGTACCCTCATTTCCTAAATATCCAGAGCCCCCAGTTCCTGGGCCGTTCTGGGATATGCGATGCTGGTGGACTTCCTCTAGGGCTTTCTCCGCTGCTGGCTTATGGTTCTGCTTTGGGGGTTCATCAAGTCAATTATCACTCATGCATGTCTCCCAGCTTCCAAGACTTTGTCCTTTTCTTCCGGCTCCTTTGCCCCTGGCAACTTATAGTCTTTCACTTTCTTCTGTGGCACTTAATGGAGTTTCACTTCAATAAGAGGCATTTTTCCAATAGACCAGATTTAACTAGAAGTCTCTCCCAGTGACTCCCATTAGAGAGAAGAATTTTCCCAGGGGCTCCCATGAAGGACTTCCCCTTCATCTCAACTGTCAGAACTAAGGCACACTCCCCGTTCCAAACTGACACCCAGCATGGCCCACTGACACGCTGACTGAGAGTCACCCGGGGTGAGATGGATGTTTGAGATCAATCACAATAGCACTTTCTAGAACCTTCACTGGGGGTTGGAAATTCAAACTCCAAACCACTACCCAAGTCAGAAGATACCTTCTTACACGCAGTGGCCTTATTTTATAAACTCTTTATATTTTTTAGCAATGGACATGGGTGTTTGACTTAGGGAATGATTGATTTAGCTATGGAGACCACTTTTGTGCATGACAGGGGTGCTGGCAAAGGCTAGGTAATAAAGAAGGTGGAATAACTCAGACAAGACCTAGAATCACAGGAAGAGGAAAACTTTACATCTTGTGGTTAAGCCACCTAAATCCTTCTGGCTAACCAGTATCAATGAATCTTGCTGTGTGAACAGGCATTTTAAATGTCAAGGAGCTAAAAGATAGGATTATAGTAGCTTGCAAGTTAAACACTAAATGAAATTACTTCAGGGCCTCTGGTCTTAAGGTCGTATTTATAGAGCAATGGCCTAACTGGACTAGACGGAAGTGTGTGGGCTGTTTTGCTGACTGTGGCTTATGTATACAGCAGAGATGCTCATTTGGAAAGTCTATTTCTATCCAACAAGGCCTTAAGAGAGCTTGCGACCAATTTAATCAAGTGAAATTTGAGTCTGAAATTAACATCGGTCATACTCATGAGGCTTGGGCTTACTATGAGATAGCAAAGAGAAAGCCAATTTATTAAACAGAATAAAAGACATGATCTTCTTGGATGCCTACAAAACAAGCACAGAGAAAACGTGGAAGGTCATGTTTTCTCGTACAGGGAGTCCTAATAGGTCTGCTACAAAAACCTTATGTTCAAGAAAGAATTCATGAGATTAAAGAGGTACTCTTTGTTACTCACCTTCTGCTCTGGGAGAAAAATAGAGTATCCCTTACATAAAGGATAACTGTTTTACTTTGGAAAACACACAGATGGATTTTTCTGCTGAGCAGTGGTTCTCAACCTTCCTAATGCCGCGACCCTTTAATACAGTTCCTGTGGGTGGTGACCTACAGGTTGAGAACTGCTGCTCTATAGCTAGTTGCTCTACAAAGCTAGGATAAATGTTTGTCTAATTTCTGTGGCACTTGGGTTCCCCACGCATAAAAGAAGAACGTTTTGGGGAGTGAGTGTGAAAGCAGATTTCTGTAGCCTGTGATGGTCTGCAGCTGAGGAGAGCAGGAAGCTCCGGCGACCAGGTGGCTGAAGTTTTGCTCATCCAGGTGTGCACAAGGCCTGCTGCACTGACCAGCCCTCTGTTGTCACCAAGCTGGGGTGAAAGCCTGAGTCTCAGAAACTTTGCAGTAGTGGCACCGGGAGGAGAAAAGCCAGAGTTGCCCTGCTGGAAAGCATATCAAATTTTGAAAGAAAGACCACCGTGTTATTATTAGGAACAATGCGTACCAGGATGCAGATGTGTGTGAACAAGAAAACAATAGTTTTAGCTAATGATTTATTTACTTTGGAGAGTGACATGTGATCAGTGTCTTTAAAGGAGGCATTATTTTTCTGTCATTAGGAAAAGAAAGTTTTATGCTGTCAAATGCTGCAAATGCTAAGCTTTTCCTGTCCCCTACTGGCTGCTGGTTGCAACAGAATTTTAGAAATTCTGAATGAGACCTGCAATATAAAGAATAACACCACAAAGGTGCATGTGCACAGCTCCAGATGGAATCACACACCGCCAGTAAGGTTTGAAGTCTCCTGTGCACACCTCCCTAAATGCACCTTCCTCCCATTCAGAAATATCCCTTACCTTGAATTGCATGTTGATCACTGCAACACATTTCTTTCTTTTTTTTTTTTGAGTCTCACTTTGTTGCCCCTGGTAGAGTGCCCTTGTGTCATAGCTCACAGCAACCTCAAACTCTTGGGCTTAAGTGATTGTCTTGCCTCAGCCTCCTGAGCAGCTGGGACTACAGGTGCCACAACGCCCGGCTGTTTTTAGACACGAGGTCATGCTCGGGTTCAAGCTGGTCTCAAACTCAGGAGCTCAGGCAATCCACCTGGCTCAGCCTCCCAGAGTGCTGGGGTTACAGGCATGAGCCACTGCGCCCGGCCTAACACATTTCTTTACCATTTTTCTACATATGTATGTATCTGGTACTGGTGCTGTTTTGCATTAAATTTATATAAATGACATTCTTTTCTTTTTTCTTTTTTTTTTTTTTTTGCAGTTTTGGGCCAGGCCAGGTTTGAACTCACCACCTCCCGTATATGGGGCTGGTGCCCTACTCCTTTGAGCCACAGGCGCTGCCCCATAAATGACATCCTTCTGCATGGAATCCTCTGTAGGTTACTTTTATTTTAACCAACATTGTATTTATCAGATTCGTCCATATTGACCAGTGCCGTTCTTTTCAGTGCTGTCTAGAAATCCATTTAATGGGTATGTCATAATTCATTTGTTCACACTCATTTTGATGGGCATTCTTCTTTTTCTTTTCTTGTTTTTCAGACAGGGTCTCATTCTGTTATCCAGGCTAGTATGCAGTGATCCTCTTCCCTCAGTCTCCCAAGTAGCTGGGACAACGGGCACCTGACACAGTGCTCAGCTAGTTTTTCTCATTTTAGAAGAGACGGGGTCTGGCTCTTGCTCAGGCTGGTCTCTGACTCGTGAGCTCAGGTGATCCTCCTACCTCAGCTTCCCAGAGTGCTAGGATAACAAGTATAGCCACCTCGCCCGTTCTGATGGGTTCTCTGGATCAAACTGGTAAATCCAGGTTTCATCACCAGTAACAATATCAGAAATGCATGTAGACTCTCTCTGTGGAACCTGAACAGCGTCTCCACACACCACTTAACATCAATACGGATCAAAGTGTGAGGCACACATCTGGAGGAAGCTTTCCTGACTCAAAGAGACTCATGCAGGATTCTGGACACTGCGGGCAATCTGATCTGCCATTTCAATGTCCTTTTAAGGCCACTGAATTGCTTTTGCAACTATTTTTCCCACGGCAGCAATGTTTCCTTTAGTCACTGTGGTTACTAGACACATATTCCTCTCCTTGTCTTTCAGTGAAGTTTGGCCCCTTCTGAATTTTTGAAACCATTGAAAAATTGTTTATGGGGTGGTGCCTGTGGCTCAGTGAGTAGGGCGCCCGCCCCATATACTGAGGGTGGCGGGTTCAAACCCAACCCCGGCCGAACTGCAACCAAAAAATAGCCGGGCGTTGTGGCGTGCGCCTGTAGTCGCAGCTGCTTGGGAGGCTGAGGCAGAAGAATCGCAGAAGCCCAAGAGCTGGAGGTTGCTGTGGGTCCTGTGACTTCAAGGCACTCCACCGAGGGTGGTAAAGTGAGACTCTGTCTCTACAAAAAAAAAAATAATAATAAATAAAAAAAAAAAAAAAAAAAGAAAAATTGTTTATGTGAGGAGGAGTGGAGTGAGGTCCCTGAAGGCCTGCTACAAATGTTCAAGGCTTTGAAACTTACTTATCCCACTTTTAAAATCATAGAAAACCATCACGTGAAAGTGAGTCTTCCCAACTCCACAGCTGACGCCCACTGAGTTAGGCACGGGTGGAAGCAAATGAGGCCTCCCAGTAACAGAGAAGCTGAACAAGTTGAAACGTACACGGGTGAGTCAGAAGGGACACTACTGTCAACTTTGTTTCTTGGAAGTGAAATAATGGACCACAACATAGTCTGTCTCAAAACTTTCATAGTGACCTTTGTATGCTCCGATTCCAACAGATGCAGCAAAGATTGAAACTGGGTGGAACTCATGTTTCCAGTCCTGTGTTCTACACATGTTACTAAACCCTCACCTTGTACACAGCTATGATTAACAATAAAAAAAAAGAAAGAAAAAAAAATAAAATGACAAAATAATAATAATATTAATAAAGACATAAAAGTAAAAAAAAAAACAAACCCTCACCTAGTTAATTTTCTACTTATATTAGTGCTTTCAAAATTATCCTACACTATTCAGAAATATAGAGTCCCCTTTGATTGTATTGAATGTGACTTAATATAAACTAAAGCGAATGCAAGTTTCATTTTAAGTTTTTTAGGAGAAAGATAAACTAATCCTTTGACCAATAATGACAAGTTTACAACAGAGTTCATTTGGACCAGGAAGCGACATCCCTCCATACAGACTTGTTTGAAGTCAACTTTACACTCAAACAGCTTAAAAAAGCAAATGTCAGATTTCAGTCACAAAACTGTAGGCAAGCACAGCAGTGTCACATTTGTCATTTGTTGGTGAATATGTTTCCGATTTCTTTTCTTTTTTTTTTTTGTAGAGACAGAGTCTCACTTTACCGCCCTCGGTAGAATGCTGTGACGTCACAGGACTCACAGCAACCTCCAGCTCTTGGGCTTCCGCGATTCTCCTGCCTCAGACTCCCAAGCAGCTGGGACTACAGGCGCCTGCCACAACGCCCGGCTTATTTCTAATTTCTTAACAGCTATAATTAGTGTTCCTAAAAATCCATAATCCTTTCAAAGCCTACTAGATTTGCCAGGGTCTTTTCCTTTTAAGTAAACACAGAAAAAGTATTATTTTGACAAGCATTAACTTTGCATAAATAAGAATTGTTACTAATTCTGTTTCACCATGACAGCCGGCCTTTAAGTAAGGCATCTAAGAAGTGGCCCTAAGCTGGGCATAGTGGCTTGGGTCTCTAATCCTAGGGAGGCTAAGGCAGGTGGATTGCTTGCACTTAGGAGTTTGAGACCAGCCTGAAAAAGAGACCCTGTCTCTAAAAAAAGAAAACAAAACAAAACAAAAAGTGGCCTAAAACATCCAGAACCTTACGGTAAAATGCAACTAAATAAGCAAATTTTGAATAATCACATTCTCAGCCCCTTTTATTCATTGTTAATTTGTAGATAAATGAAAATCTGTTCTTGGAACTCATCTTATAAAACCCAATCTCCAGTCCTCTGTGGAAAACATCCCAAGGCTTCAGGGTGAAAAGAGAGAGCCAACTCTGACGACCAACAGTCTCAAGGAAGAAAGGGAGGAACTCCTTTCCCAAAAAGATTTGCTGATCTGAGTCTTGACCCTTTAGAGAGTGCAGAAAGGGCAGCGCCTGTGGCTAAGTGAGCAGGGCGCCGGCCCTACATACCAATGATGGTGGGTTCAAACCCAGCCCCAGCCACACTGCAACAAAAAAAATAGCCGGGCGTTGTGGTGGGTGCCTGTAGTCGCCTAAGAATCGCCTAAACCCAGGAGTTGGAGGTTGCTGTGAGCTGTGATGTCATAGCACACTACCAAGGGTGATAAAGTGAGACTCTGTCTCTAAAAAAAAAAAAAAAAAGAGTGCGGAAAGTGTGACTTATCTCCTCAGTAGTTATTATATAAGCAGTATTGGGTTGATCAATGCTTCACTGGTATACAGGACAGTAACAGAAGGTCAGACTTTGCTTATGAACTGTGAATGCTGGAAGATGGTGACTTATTCTGAGTTAAAAATCATATTCCATTTGGTTAATAATTCATTTTGTATAATATGTATATTTTTAATATTATTAAAATTTTAAAGTAAATTCTATTTCCTTGTTTTTTTGTCTAAACCTTAATTTTCATTTAAAATTTATATTCTTTAATTTCATAATAAAGAGAAAAGGAAATAATACTTAAAATGATTAGCTCTTACAATTAAGAATAATTTTAATCCAAAAACTGACTGTTTGAGCTACATGGTTCATGGTTAAACTTCCCTGCTACTCCCTCCAACCAGCTTTTATTTAAATAAATACGAAAAATTAGGTAAAAATTATTTCATTGTATGGTACAAAATGGGATAAGATATAAGACGCCTTCAGGAAAGCTTATTAGGTGAAAAAGACAGAAGTCAGCAGACCACTGAGCAGGGACAGTGATATGGGCAAAGAGCTCCCGACACACAGAGGGATCCATTCACTGGGCAGCACGGCCCAGTCCAGCTTACACAAGAGCTGGGAGATAAAAACAAACTCCTGAGGACATAATTAATAAGGAAAAAATGCAGTTACAGAAAGGTCGAAAATTAGCGATGGGTATGCTTCAGGATGTGGGAAAGGCCATTAATGCAATTAAAGCGTTGTTAGTAGAAGCAGTATCACAAGTTCACCTGTACTGATAGTACATTTATCACAGGATGGAATCTAGGAGGTATTCCAGTGGCTGAATTTTTATTTTTTAATTTTACAAAAATGTTCTCATCAAAGTGGCATAAGCTCCAGGATTCTTGCTTCCCAAGCTGAATGTTTATTTCTGGCTGACTGTATCCCAAGGCAATCAGAGGTCTTCACGAGGTCCAGTCTCCATCTCTGGTTATAGTGTACCTGCTGGTCCCTGCAGGCTCCCTGAGCCCAGACCTCATGAGCCATTTGTATTTGTGTAACAGATGACTTGGAGATGCAATCACAACAAACAAAAAACTGGAAAAAGTCACAGGTGAAATTATTTTATGCAGACAGAGATTTTTACAATGCTGTTCATAATTTAGTAGAAAGAATTAGGCAGTTGTTGCCGTATTGTTTAATAATAATCCTTATGTCGCTCATTTTCTGAGGTTTCATTCCAAGGAGAGCTGCACACTATCACCTTGGTTTTGTGGCTGCTGACAGTTGTATTTCCTTGCTATGAAAAAACAAACAACAACAAAAAAAAATAGTAAGAAAAGAAGTGATAAAATTAATGAAATTGCAAAGTAATCACTAGCTAACATTGTTAAATCACAGTCAAGCCATGATTCTCAGTAAAGAATTGGTTTAGAATTAAGCAGTTTTATTTCTTTGTAGATTTATTCTATTTCATGGTCCTCTAATTCCTTGACATTGCTGTTCCCATTTGGATATGTTTATTATTATTTATGTATCAGGATTATAACTTTAAAATGCAAGGTAAACATTAAGCAATTAAAGTTAATGTTCTGTGATCTCCTTCCTTATTACCCCCATTTCTACCTTCATAGTGCTTTTGTCCCAACTACACGGATTCTGACTATTTTTTAACTTATAAGCCTATGAGATTTACTGTTGAACATAAATGTGGACAATATAAACCATAAGAAAAATCAGATATGCAATTCTGTCTTTTTGTACTATTAAGAAAAGTTTGTTGGGGCGGCACCTGTGGCTCAATGAGTAGGGCGCCGGCCCCATATACCGAGGGTGGCAGGTTCAAATCCAGCCCCGGCCAAACTGCAATTAAAAAAAAAAAAAAAGAAAGAAAGAAAGGTTTGTTGAAGAAAAACTGTCTTCATCTGAAACTAGAGAGAACACAGCAAATATCACTCACTACTTTAAAACCGACTTAATCTCTTCTTTTAAGTCTTTACTAGCCAAGAAAGAGATACTATTTGTTTATGCTACTCTGGGTAGACCCAGACTTTTGTGACTAAAGGATTTTGGGGGTCTTCTTTAAGAAAAAGAATTTTGTTTGCTATTTCCTCTTCAACTGCCAGACTCTGTTGGGACAAGGTATGTCAGGAACCCCAGGATGCTGAGACTCCCTGTGCAGATCCACACAGCTACTCACAGGGGTCCTCAAACTTGCAGCCTGCGGGCCATAGGACGGGGTGTGATTGTATTTGTTCCTGTTTTGTTTTTTTACTTCAAAATAAAGTATGTGCAGTGTGCACAGGACTTTGTTCATAGTTTTTTTTTTTTGTTTTTTTTGTTTTTTTTAACTATAGTCCAGCCCTCCAACGGTCTGAGAGACAGTGAACTAGCCCCGTTTAAAAAGTTTGAGGACCTCTGGCTATGTCATGAACACCCTACAAACACGGATTCCAACTAATTTTATGTTAGTCATCAAAATATCAAGAAATAAAAATACTGTACAGAGGGTTTATAATTGTTATCTGCTATATTATTCAGAATATTACTGATAGAGGATAACTTCTGAGTAGGCATAAATAAAACTTAATTCTCATAATTTTCCATATAGAATTTCGGCCTCTGTATTTTTCTTAAAACAATATTTAAAATTTTCAAAGGATTTTTTTATTGTGGTTAAATATACATAACATGAAATTTACCACTGTGACCATTTCTCAGTATATAGTTCCGGGGCCTCACAAAGTCACACTGGTGCGTAACCATCACCGCCATCCACAGAACTCTTGCCATCATCCCAAATTGAGCTCCAGACCCATTAACAGTAACTCCCTCCTCCCCTCTGCCCTCAACCCCAGCAACCACCATTCTGCCTCGTCTCGACTTGCCTCCTGTGAGTGAAGTGAGGCAACGTGCCCTGCTAAGAAGGCTCATTTCACTGAGCCTCGTGCCTGCAAGGCTCTCCCAGGTTGCAGCGAGCGTCAGGGTGTTCTTTTTAGAGGCTGAATAACATTCTATCATGGGCGCCACACTTTGTTTATCCATTCACTGGTGGAGGACATTTGGGTTATTCTACCTTTCGGCTCTTGTGAATAATACTATGTTCAATTAAATAGTTTCCTATTTTGAACTGGTAAGACACGCAGATGATATAAAATGTAAAAGAACAAAAGCTTAAGCATCTCAAAGGGTGCTAAGCATTTGTAAAAGGTACTAAGTTTTCATTACCTCGTACTTCTGATAACCTTTTGCTAATTGAACTCAATTCCAGAAAATCTACTTTAACCATTTCTCCATAAATAGTTCAGCACAGAATACACTTACACATGGAATACATTTCCAGTTGTTGTCTTAAACGAATTTTGCTTATTGTGTCATAAAAGTTGGGCTCTGACAACGTTTCTTCTGTAGGTGGCACGCTGAATATCCTCA
>CAUYPK010063506.1:0-16919 GCA_963574355.1 Loris lydekkerianus
AAGATCTCTACATTGTGAAAGGAAACACTTATGAAGAAAATTTCAGAGGACACAGATGAATGGAAAAACATACATTGCTCAAGGATTGGTAGAATCAACATTGCTACCATGTGCATACTATCCAAAGTGATTGACAGATGCGATGCAAAATACCAATGTCATATTTCACACATCTAGACTGAAACAGGACCCCTATCTTTACCACCTACAAAAGATGGACAAAAGAAAAGACTTCAATACAAGGTATAAAAGCACAAGAATTCTAGAGGAAAATGTAGAAATAATGCTTCTGGATATCGGCCTAGGCAAAGAATGTAGGACTAAGTGCTCAATGGCAATCACAGCAACAAGAAAAAATAACAAATGGGATTTGATTAGACTAAAAAGCTTCTGCACAGCTAAGGAAATAATCAACAGATAAAATAGACTACCTAAAGAATGGGAGAAAATATTCATGAGCATACATCTGATAAAGGGCTAATATGCATTATTTACAATGAACTGAAACAAAGTGGCAAGAAAAACGAAACAACCCCATTAAAAAGTGAGTAAAAGACATAAACAGGAGCAAGTGGGACACCTGTGGCTCAAAGGAGTAGGGTGCTGGCCACATATACCAGAGGTGGTGGGTTCAAACCTGGCCGGGGCCAAAAACTGGAAAAGAAAAAAAAAAAAAAAAGGACATGAACAGAAGCTTTTTAGAAAAGATAGACAAATGCCAACAAACATAGGAAAAAATGCTCGACATCACTAATCCTCAGGTAAATGCAAATTAAAACCACAGTGAAATAACGTCTTAGTCCAGTTAGAATGGCTTTTATTAAAAAGTCCTGAAACTGCAGGTGTTGGTGTGGATGCAGTACTAACACTAAAATGTCCAAAAAATTGAAATTTTCAAAAATTTCTTATTTCACAGCCCTAAGGACATGTTTCACATTGTTAAAGTTTTGTGGTGTGTTAGTCCAAAGACATTTGAGTTCACTCATCATGTCCATTCTGCATGCAGTCCTCTCACTGGACAAGACATTGTGTTGTGCATTCTCCTTGAATTCATTAATTAGGTAGTCAGCGCCCAAGGCCATGCCACAGTGTCTAAGATTCCTTCAGGAAGGGACAGGATATTGATTTTGTTGCAGATGTAGTCTCAGGTTCCAAGGGTAAAGAGTTCTTGAGATGTGGTTGCTATGGCAATGTGGTTAGGATAATTCTAACAATCATAAACAATACAATTTCCAAAATGATAATCCACATCATAATCCTTCTTGCACTTTGGACCACCCATGGCCGTCCTCCCAGTGATTTCCAGCGGCTACTGTAAGGGCTCCTGTGCTGCGCTCCCAACATAGACTCTGTGCTTTAGTTTGCTCTGCTGTGGTCTCCACAAACATCTAAGACAGCACTGAGTGGTGCGTTCTTTTTATCTGAAGATGTAGAGAAGTTGGGTCCCACTCTCATCCTGATGAAAACTTTGTTCAGTGGACTTTATCTAAGCTCAAATTTAATTAGCCGTTTTCTTGATTTCTTTTTTCAGATCTTCGAGGTTTTCTTTTATGTTTTCTTCTAGCTTTAGTGAAGAAAGAATGGAATTATACAGAGTTATTTTATGCAGGTAACTTAACTTTGTTCACATATAAGTATTCTAGACTTTGTCCTCCACTCAAGATTTATAATTTTGCTTCCTTAATTTATAATTTTTTTCTTCCATTCTTGGCTGGGGCTGGGTTTGAACCTGCTAACTCTGGCATATGGGGCTGGTGCCCTACTCCTTTGAGCCACAGGTGCTGCCTTAATTTATAATATTTTAAATATCTTTTGCTGAACCAAAATTGTCTTTGAGATACCACAATTAATTCCCCACAAAACAAATCAAAGGATACCACATATGACTTCTGGTTCTAATCAAGATGAACTAACAGGGAGCAGATTTATTCTTAGTTAAAATGATTGTAAAACACACAAAATACATGAAACAAATCTTAAGATATTGTACATGAAGCAGTGCGGGAGGGTTACCTTTAAATTACAGGAAGGCAACATACAAAGTACACCTTATAACTGCCCCATCTTATTGCCTAGAGAAAACCTTCAAGGTCATGCTATGTGAATGGGGGACCTAAATGGAGCCTTGAAGTCTCCTTAAGGTAAGGGGATGAAATTACAATTATAGGAAGAACCAAGGCCTATGCAGCTGTACAACAGAGTACCAGAAAGGAGAGGAACAGAGAAAGATTCTCTAAGATCTGTAGAAGGCCCCTCAAGTATTTGTCTGAACACTCATATATTAGGAAACTACTAGAAAGTGGGGAAATATCCATTGAGAAATATTAGACAAGGAATAGAATCTCAGAGATCACAACAGGTCAAAAGTAGTGAATTTCCATTTCATTGTTAGGCTTTTGGTTTCTTTCCTGCACTTTTATCATTCTTGGCCCTCTTTCAAGTAAGTATTCACTTTAAAAAACTTCTACATGGATTTATTACCGTGAAACAAAGAAGCAATGTAGCTACATGGTTTGCTGGCTGTGGGGGAACTAAATGACAGATACACAGTGACAGACTTTGAGAGAAATGATGACTGTCCACTGATCATGGGCATGTCTGTTATTTACACAGTGATTTGTGGACTGAAGAGCTGGCAGCAATATTTGTACTTATTTCAATTACTCACAGTTAATATGAAATTACAACCATATTATCGGGAACTTGTATGGTATCAAGGCAATAACCAAAGTTTGTGTACATTTAGTGCAAAGTGAGGACTACCCTTATGGAACAGAAAAATGCTGGCCAGGCGCAGTGACTCATGCCTGTTAATCCCAGCACTTTGGGAGGCTGAGGGAGGTGGATTGCTTGAGCTCAGGAGTTCGAGATCAGCATGAGCAAGAGCGAGACCCCCATCTCTACTAGAAAGAGAAAAGCTAGTCAGGCGCTCAGAGGCTTGAGCCTAAGAGTTTGAGGTTGCTGTGAGCTGTGACACCAGGGCATTCTACCCAGGGTAACAGATTGACACTCTGCCTCAAAAAAAAAAAAAAAAAAAAAAAAAAAAGACAGGGTAAGTTGGACAAATTCATAAAACTTGTCTAAAGGTAAGGCATTTAAATCTTCTTGACATTTTCACCGTATAATTCAACAGCAGGAACTTTGCAGAATATACTCGCATCTGTCACGTACTAGTGAACCAGCAGTGTCAAAGGTTACTTTTACTCACTTGCAGGGATCTAGTTATCTATTCCATGAATTCTGGACAGAAACAAAAGCTAACCTAAGTTGCTCTACTGTACAGTACAATAACTTAGAAGTTTTATTGTGATTTTTGAAAGTCAGGGGCAATATTAATTTTTTTCTGAATGAAAAGATCTACTGTATCCACTATTCTTGTACACTGAAAGCCTCTGAAAATTTTTTTTTTCAGTCAAACTTGATTATTTCCTAATGTATTCAAATCTAAAACTACCAGGCAGTATAGCCTGTATGTGCAGAATTTATATTGTGTCGAAGTCTTTTAGACAAAAACTAAACTTGTGTGAATCTTAAGTAAGGTCAAGTTTCTCTAATATATTTTCTGTATTGCCAAAAGTTAAAATGAGAAATAAGATCTAAATTCCCACACAAATTTGCACCAGATATTTCCAAAGCAAAACTATAATTCCAACAAATATTTTCAGACCTCAGTGAAAATGCAAAGGAAATTTCCTTATTTAAAACCCATTTAACTTGGCTGGGTATCTGTAGCTCAGTGGTTAGGGTGCCAGCCACCTGCTCCAGGGCTGGTGATTTTGAACCTGGCCCAGGCCTGCTAAAAAAAACAACAAGAACAACAAATTAGCCCGGTGTGTGGCAGGTGCATGTAGTCTCAGCTACTAGGGAGGCTGAGGCAAGAGAATCACTTGAGCTCAGGAGTTTGAGGTTGCTGTGAGCTATGACACCATACCTCTACTGAGAGTGACAAACTGAGAATCTGTCTCAATTAAAAAAAAAAATCCCTTTAACTGTGTGAGATTAATCTATAATATATGACATATAAAAAAGCAAATATCAAAAGTCTAATGGACTTCTATAAAAGCCTTGCTAGTGATTAATATAGTCTATTTAAATGATATCTTCAGCTTGGCACCCATAGCACAGATGTTATGGCACCAGCCACATACACCGAGGCTGGTGGGTTTGAACCTAGGCCTGGTAAGCAAAAGAAAAACAAACAAACAAAAAAAATCGATGGGCATTGTGGTGGATGCCTGCAGTCCAGCTACTATGGAGACTGAGGCAAGAGAATCACTTGAGCACAGGAGTTTGAGGTTGCTGGGAAATATGACACCATAGCTCTACTGAGGTTTACAGAGACTCTGTCTTAATAATGATAATAATAGTAATAATAATGAAATCCATTTAACCGTGTGAGACTAATCTCTACTATAATGACATATTAAAAAGCAAATATTGGCTTGGCACCTGTGGCTCAAACGGCTAAGGTGACAGCCACATACACCTGAGCTGGCGGGTTTGAATCCAGCCTGGCCCGCCAAGCAACAATGACGGCTGCAACCAAAAAATAGCCAGGTATTTTGGCGGGCACCTGTAGTCCCAGCTACTTGAAAGGCTGAGGCAAGAGAATGGCTTGAGCCCAGGAGTTGGAGGTGCTGTGAGCTGTGATGCCACAGCACTATACCCAGGGTTACAGCTTGAGGCTCTGTCTCAAAAACAAACAAACAAACAAACAAACAAAAAAACCCAGTCCCAGCCAAAAAAACTGCAAAAAAGAAAAAAAAAAGCAAATATCAAAAGAAAAGTCTAGTGGACTTCTATAAAAGCCATGCTAGTGATTAATATACTCTATTTAAATCATATCTTCAGCTTGGTGTTTGTAGCACAGTGGTTACGGCACCAGCCACATACACTGAGGCTGGTGGGTTCCAACCCAGCCGGGGCCAGCTAAACAACAATGACAACTGGAACAAAATAATAACCAGGCCTTGTGGTGTGTGCCTGGAGTCTCAGCTACTTAGGAGGCTGAGGAAAGAGAATAACTTGACCCCCACCCCCACAAAAAGAAAAGAAAATTTGAAGACTTTACATCTTTGGTGTTTACCTGCATGGAGTTGAAACACATTCTTCCTTTTTTTTTTTTTTTTTTTTTTTTTAGATATAGTCTCACTATGTTGTCCTTGGTAGAGTGCCATGGTGTTACGATTCACAGCAACCCCAAACTCTTGGGCTTCAGTGATCATCTTGCCTTAGCCTCCCAACTAATTGGGTTTACAGGCGCCTGCCACAATACCTGGCTATTTTATTGTTGTTGTTGTTGCAGTTTCATTGTTGTTTAGTTGGCCTAGGGTGGGTTCCAATCCACCAGCCCTCGTGTATGTGGTTGGCGCCCTAACCACTGATCCACGGGTGCTGAGCCTATTATTACATTTTGAATTGTTTGGAAACTTGTTTTCTGACTTGTTATATAAGTTTGAAAGTGTGATCTGATGAAATTTTAGGTACTGGGAACTAGGGCAAAAGACAGAACTGACCAGAGGCACCAAGATGTGTGGGAACTAGTTAGGAGGCTGTTGGGATCATATTGGTGAGAGGGAATAGTTTTGACTAATGCATTGGTCATACAGCTGAAGAAAGTTTTGGAAGTTATGGATTCAGGAGAATTGCATGATATACATAGAGCTGGACTTGAGAATGGCTGGATGTTGGGTATGATGGAGACAGATGTTGAGAGTTGCCTAAGTTATTTCTGACCTTGTCAACCTCTTGAATGTCAGTCTTTCACTAAAGCTAGGGAGCATAAAGAAGTAGGAAAATTGTGAGTTCTTTAATAGGCATATTGTGTTTGTGGTGCCTTTAATATATTCAAGTGACCTGAGGAGGCTTCCTAAAATCTCTCTCTCTCTTTCTTTTTTTGAGATAGTCTCTCACTCTGTTGGCCTTGGTAGAGTGCCGAGGCATCACAGCTCACAGCAACCTGCAGGTCTTGGGCTTGGGTGATTCTCTTGCCTCAGCCTTCTGAGTAGCTGGGACTACAGGCACCTGCCACAACACCCGGCTATTTTTTTGTTGTAGTTTGGCTGGGACTGGGTTTGAACCTGCCACCCTCACTAAATGGGGCTGGTGCTATACTCACTGAGCCACAGCCACTGCCTGATTTTTTAATATTTTCTTTTAGTGATGGGGTCTTGCTATTTTGCCCAGGGTGGTCACAAAACTTTTCTTTTATTTAAGCTGCATTATATCTAATCTATATTATAGAGATATTCATCTATGTCACCTATTTTAAAGAATGAAATACATAATGAGTTTATACTGATACTTCCAATTCAAATTCAGGAATGAAGCATTATTACTTAATCTCATCTCTTTTGTCTCATATATGTTATCCATCAAGTGTTCTGGTTCACAGGGGACACGGAGCAATATAGTATTAGAATTTTTCATAATTACTCATTGAAGAAAATCTGTGTTTTGTCCTGGCACTAAGCTTAAACGGCTCTGGGAATTTTTTGCATGATAGAAGTATCTTGTTATGTTAATGAGGTGACTCACAGTGGGCCTTTAGGTAGATTGAGGATAGGGATCCGGAGAGAGAAGAAAAGCTAAAGATGTAGTTTATCCATAGTGGGTAGTGGTTGAAAGCATGATGTGTACATAATGAAACCCCAATAAAAACTGTAGACACTGAGGCTTAGTAGAGCTTTTTGGTTTTTGAACAAATTGATCTGCTGGAAGGGTGATATGCTTGGACTTTTCAGGTAGGGGACGTGAATGCTTTTATCTCTCTCCTATACTTATTTGTATCCTTTATAATAAAACTATAATTGTAAGTATAGCTCTTTCTTTGAGTTTGTGAGTGAATCTGGTGAACCATCGAACATCAGCGAGTCATGAGAGGCCAGAAATTTGTATCTAGTTAGTCAGAAGTATGTATGGGCTGACTGCATCTGGAAGCAGGGAAGTCTTGTGGAGAACTTAACCTATCCCTAACCCAGAGTTATCAACTTGCCTCTGGACAGTTAGTGCCTGATATTACAAAAAAAATTTATGGTTTTTTTGAGACAGAGTCTCACTGCGTCACCCTGGGTAGAGTTCTGAGGTGTCATACTGCATAACCATCTTAGACCTTTGAGCTCAAGTTTCCTCTTGCCTTAGCCTCTCAGGTAGCTAGGATTACAAGCACCCACCAAAACAGTAGATATGAGGTCTCACTCTTGCTTAGGCTGGTCTCAAACTCCTGAGCTCAGGTGATCCATCTGCTTTGGCCTCCAAGAATGCTAGGATTACAGGTGTGAGCCACCATGCCAGGCCTGAATATATAATCCATATTTTTTGATAGCCATGATTTTGGATGAGAGGTCAACTGTGTTTCTTATTGACAAACAGCTCTTTTGTATACTATACACTGTTTTCTCTTCGCTGCTTTCAAACTTCCTGGCTATCTCCTTTAGGTGCCAGTTAAATCTGTGGCATCATATGTCTGCCTAGTCATAGCCCCCACTCCCCTTGTCTTCTATAGGGTTGACAAAAATTTTTCTCAGCCTCTTCTCAGTGCCTTGTGAGGCAAACTGAGGGGCTGGAGCGATGTTTTGCACAGGCTTTGCTTTAGGGCATGGGGGCAGGGAGTGAGGTATTATGTTGGCAGATGTGGACTAAATTATTGATTCTCTATGTTGGTAGTGATGGGAGATAGTGTTGGATTATTTGAAAGAAGGAAGTTGAGCTCCGTGCTGAAGAGAATGGCTGGTGTTATACAGATGCCAATCTATCCTGGGGTTTCAGCCTGGGAAGCAATAAGCAGCAGGGTGCCTCCTCCTCTACCAGGCCTCACCCGCATTCCAGGACTCCCAGTTCTCTGGAACCCCAAAAGGCTGAACTGGAAAATGTTAGGGTCCTACCCCATGACCTCTCTGTGTATTGAAGGGTTATCTAGAGAGATGCCTCTAGGAAAATCCACTCTTTGATAGTGGTTTTCAAACTTTTTCTGTGTAAGGACATTGCCATCCTTTTAAGAACAGTAAATATGACTCTTACTTGAATATTTTCTTTCTACAAAGTAACATGTATTTGTTGTGGTACATGTTAAAGGATCTATTTCCCAGAAAATGCCATCTGTTTTCCTACTGGACGTTGCTTTTGTAAATCATGTGGTCATAAATAATACAGCAGCTAAGTCTTTGTGTCTGATCTTTATTATTTATTTTGGATCAAGATCAAGATCAAGGGCTACTGTCTTTTGATGCACACTGCCAGCTTCCCCATGAGAACATTTCTGCTAAGTGGTATGAATGCCATCTACCACACCTCAACCACCCAACTCGTGCTAATTTAATGAAAAGTAGAGTTCCAGCTTGGTGCAGTGGCTCATGCCTGTAATCCTAGCTTTGAGAGGCTGAGACAGGTGGATTCCTTTAGCTCAGGAGTTCAAGTCAAACACCAGTGAGAGCAATAACAAGACCCTGTGTCTACTAAAAATAGAAAAAATAGATGGGTATTGTGGCAGGCGCCTGTAGTTCCAGGTACTCAGGAGGCTGAGGCAGGATGATCACTTGAGTACACAAGTTGAGGTTGCTGTGGACTTGACACCAAGCCTTCTAATCAGGGCATCTGTCTCAAAAAACAATAACATTTTAGACAAATTATATGTAATGGAGTTTATCTTTCTGTAGTAGCAAAATCAGGGGAGAGATAAGTATAACATTCAGTTTTGTTCTGCGCAGATCACCAAGCAGCGAAAAGGAGATCTAAAGCTGCGTAAGGCCCTAGTAAGTGTTCTTGGCGAGAATGTATATTATCTACCATTTTTTTTTAGATAGAGTTTCACTTTTTTGCCCTCAGTAGAGTGCTGTGGCATCAGAGCTCACACAACCTCCAACTCCTGGGCTTAAGTGATTCTCTTGCCTGGACTACAGGCGCCTGCCACAATGCCTGGATATTTTTTGTTGCAGTTTGGCGGGGGCCGCGTTCGAACCAGCCACTTTCAGTATATGGGACCGGTGCTCCACCCGCTGAGGCACAGGCACTGCCTTAAGCTGTTTTGTTGTTGTTGTTGTTGCAGTTGTCATTGTTGTTAGCTGGGCCAGGCTGGATTTGAACCCACCAGCCTCCTTGTATGTGGCTGGTGCCATAACCACTGTGCAAGGGTGCTGAACCATATCTATCATTCTTTAAATTAAAAACAATTTTTTTTGAGATGGAGTCTCTGTCACCCTGGGTAGAGTGCTGTGATGTCATAGCTTACAGCAACCTCAAACTCTTGGTCTCAAGCCATCCTCCTGCCTCAGCCTCCCCAGTAGCTGGGGCTACAGGTGCCCACCAGAATGCCCAGCTAGTTTTTTTATTTTCAGTAGAGACAGATCTTTACTAACATCATAGAAACCCTACCCCACTTTCACCTAAACCCACTGAGGTTCACCTCCGCTGTGGAGGCAGTTCCCCCACTGGCTGATATCTTCCCTTCTCAAACATTTGTACCTTGAACATTTACAAATTAAGCCACTGCTTGGTAACTTTTACCAGCTCTTTCATAGGCTGGTGTTCAACTCTTAAACTCAAAGGATCTACCTGCTTCAGCCTCCCAAAGTGCTAAAATTACAGATGTGACCCCTTGCGCTGAGCCAGGAGCCCCCCATTTCTGAAGCAACCTCAGACCTTGGTGAGTGGGAGCCCCAACTCAGACAAAGAGCCGGGTTTACTCTGGGTAAGCTGATAAGGCTTCCCCTGCTTCTCCCACTAAATGCCCAGAAGAAGAGAAGTGGCTGCTCCTGGGTCACTTCTGGGGGTATCACGTAAGTCTCTTTAGCATAGGATCTTAGAGAGACCCCTGTGGGGTACAGCCCTGTGTGGTGTATGCCCAGAAGGGTCTTCTAGGGCAGCTGTCAGTGGGCTGTGGTGAAGGTATAAGAGAGATGGTGGAGGCCAGGGTGAGAGGAGGCTGGGAGGGGTGGTGGGGCCTGAGAGAGGCTCAAGAGTCACGACCATGCAGCAGAGCCACAGGAGGGCCTGCGTCTTCACTCTGTGCATGAGACCCATGAAGCAGCTGAGTCCACAATGGGTGGTTGCTGTTAGGATAAACATGCCTCATGTTATCATGAGGCATGATAGGTGACTTCTTGGTCATTGCTACATTCTACAGTTTGTTTTCTTTTTTTTTGAGATGGAGTCATCTTATGTGGCCCTTGTTAGAGTAACATTGCACCAAAGCTCACAGCAACCTCAAACTCCTGGGCTTAAGTGATTCTCCTGCCTCAGATTCCCGAGTAGCTGGACTACAGGTGCCCGCCCAATGCCTGACTAATTTTTTGTTAGAGTTGGCTCCTGCTGGGTTCAAACCCTCCAGCCTCGATGTATATGGCTGGTGCCATAACTACTATGCTATGAGTGTTGAGCCTACACTTTTTTTTTTTTTTTTTTGAGAATCTGTCTTATTCTGTCACCCTGGGTAGAGCACTGTGTTGTCATCATAGCTCATAGCAACTTCAAACTCCTGGGCTCAAGCCATCCTCCTGCCTCAGTCTCCCCAGTAGCTGGGACTACAGGTGCCCACCAGAATGCCTGGCTAGTTTGTCTATTTTCTATAGAGGCAGATGTTGCTAAAGATCATAGAAACCCCACCGACTTTGACCTAAGCCTGCAGCTGAGCCACATTAAAGTCTTCCATAACTTTGCTCTTAATTGAAACTGTTTCAAGGTCTGCAGGAAGGGATATTCCTTTGAAGAACTTCCGGAGATATCAAAAAACTAATCTAGTTGGAGGCAGGTGCTGAAAACAGAGCATGCTGTGGTCAGGAATTTCCTGGAAGAGACCTGAGGTGTGGTAAATCAAGATAAGGTTACTGTTCAGCTAAGTTAAAGATTACATCTGTTCTTTACAGATGAATACTTTATTCTTTGAAGCGAAAAGAGATAAACAAGGCTCGTGACTTTTTTGTGACTTTATTGTATTGTAATTTTAAGAATTTTCTGGACCAATTGATGCCAGCTGATCTAAAGTTAGATTATGAATGTGTAGATGATTATGTGTGTACATGCAGGATGCTTTATTGTTAGGGGATATAAGTGAGTAAAAAATAAACTGGGGTTGCTGCATGCCTGAAGGAGCTATAGCCCTCTTCTCTTCCAAAACTTTCTGACTGCTAGTTTTCATCTCTGTGACTCTGACCCAACAATTCATGCAACAATCTGGCATAGTCGGCAGGACAGGTTTTTGCCTTTGGGAAAGCCACTTAAGGTAAGACTAGGCATGGTTAAAACCGGGTGGAATTGCTCTGGGTACTGAGTATGCAAGATGCCCGTGAATAAGAGAAGGGTCATGGAAAATATCCCATCAATAGAGGAGCAATATGTCTCACTCTTGTAAAGTTTATTATGGAGCACAGGTTCCTCTGTGAAAACTAAAACTTTACAGTGCCTATTTTGGGTGGTTGCTAAGCACTGTTATTGGTTTACTCCAGATTAAAAAAAACAGTTGAATTTGAAGGTCTGGAAGAATGTAGGGAAAGCACTATGCAGGGTTCATCAAAGAGGGGACTGTATCAACTCTGAGGTTTGAACAGTGTATAATCTAGTCACTGTGGCTCTATAGCCATTGCAGTCGAGTTCAGACACAGAGTGAAAACCTGAATTTCCCCCTTTCCCGGACTCAGCTCTGGCTCCTGCTGCCAGAGAGACAATTGCATATGATGAAATCCCTCTTCCCAGTAGTACTAGTGATACCTCTGAAATGGAAAGTGACTCTGAAGCCTGTGAGTCGGATCATAAATTATCTGGGGTTCAACATCTTTTACAACATTGCTGTCAACTTATGAATTCTCAGCAAATGGCTGCTTTAACACAGGGAAAAGTTGGCATGTTTCCAGCTTTGTCTGCCCAACACACTGCTGCTGCTGCTGTGCCTAATGCGCCCACTCCCTCTGCTCTGCCACTTCCTCCCACCTTACAGAAGCATTCTTTAACTCCCCCCCCCCCATACTCATGTGAGAACGGTGGTAAAATTTCCCATTGAGTCTGAAATGTGTAATATTTTACATGAAGAAATCACACACCCTCAGCTTGTGTTAAATCCATTATCTACGCTTACACCTTCTACTTTTGCTTTTCCTATTGTAAGGGCACCTAATGATGATGGTGATTTAGAAGTTTCTCATTTTCAGATACACATGAAATTGTTAAAACACCTAAAAGATGCTGTTAATGCTTATGGGCCTAATGCCCCATATGTACAAGGAATTTTGAAAACTTACTGTAGAGATAATTTATTGATTCCTATTGATTGGGACACTCTGGTACAAACTGCTTTCTTGCCAGGTCAGTATTCACAGTTTAAATCCTAGTGGAGAGAAGAAGCCCATAAACAGGCTCCCTGTAATCGGGCTTTGAATCCACCCTCTTTTGATTTTGACCAATTGACTGGGGAAGGAGGGCATTCAGATCTCCAAGCACAGTGTATTTACACTAATGACTTCTTAGCACAAATAAGAGACATTTGTACCATGGAATGCCAAAGATTAAATGAAAAAGGTGAAATATGCCAGTTTTGTACCCAAATTCTTTAAGGCCCCAATGAGGCATATATTGAATTTTTGGCCCATCTGCAATCTGCTGTACAACCATCTGTTAATGGCCTTGAAGCTCAGAACATGCTCTTGCTTTCATTAGCTTATGAGAATGCTAACACTGATTGCAAAAAAGCATTAGCAAGTGGAAAAATGCAGGAAAATGTTACTATAGATCATTACATTAAAGCATGTAGGGATGCTGGTTTAGGAACTTTTCAAGCAAACCTATTGGCTGCATCTCTTAAAGGTCCAGCTACTTCTGTTAAATGTTATAATTGTGGGAAGACTGGCCATGTCCATAAGGATTGTAGAAAACAAAAGAGCAATACTTCTGCAAAATCTTCTGGCCCTCAGGCTTATGACATAGGTGCAAGAAAGGGAAGCATTGGACCAACAAATGTCAATCAATCAAAGATAAGGATGGAAATGTTCTCCTTCCCTTACAGAACCAGGGAAACTCCATCATGGCCCATCGTCCCAGGGCCCTCAGACAAACAATAAGGGATCTCGTGCACAACAGTTTCCAGTGAGCAATGTCCAAGGCCATGCTCTAATTCAAAACAATTGAGACTTTCAGTGCAAGATTTATTCCATGATACTCACAATAGTGCGGAATTGGGTTTAAAAATTAATGAAACAGTAACTATTACAGCAAATTTTCTACATATAAAGTTACATACTGGTGTCTATGGCCCTATCCCCCTGGACACAGTAGGATTGCTATTAGTCCATAGCAGTCTAAAATTACAAGGATTACAAATTCATGTTGGAGTAATTGATGCAGAATATAAAGGTCAAATTTAAATTATGGCTTCTGCCACTAAAAGATCACATTAGAGGCTGGAGAACGTGTTGCTCAATTGTTAATTCTTCCATATCAATAGGGCAAAGCAGCTCCTATAAAAAGAGAAGGTGGATTTGGCAGCATGGGAAAACAAGTGTTTTTGGCATGCTGTGATAAATGACAGTTGACCTCAATGTGTTACAACCTTTTCTGATGGCTCTGTTCTTAAAGGACTGGTCGACACTGGAGCTGATGCCTCTTTCATTGCTTCTTATATGTGGCCAAAGGTATGGCCTAAAGAAAAAATCAAAGCAATTTTCATAGGATTGGGAGCTATGACAAATATTCAGCAGAGCTCTCATGTTTTAAATTGTCTGGGGCCTGAAAAACAACTGCCTCAGTTTCAGCTGTATGTTGCCCCCATTGCTTTAACTTTATGAGGAAGAGATTTATTACAACAATGGGGTGCTATGTTATCTATTCCAACTATTTCACCAGCAGCAAAATAGTTGATGTTTAATATGGGTTTGGATTCAACTATGAACACCTCTTCTCTTAAAGCCAAGGTGACAAGACAGACAGGTGACCGTTCAGGTTTAGGATTTCCTATTCTTTCAGAGGATTTTCCATAGGGAACATGGCACAGCACTTTGTCCTACCTTTACATTGGAAATTGGATGAACCGGTATGAGTTGAGCAGTGGCCCCTCCCTCTGGAAAAATTAGAAGTGCTTATCTTCTTATTAAAGAACAATTAGAACAAAATCACATAGAAACTTCCAATAGTCCTTGGAATTCACCAGTGTTTGTAACCAAGAAGAAGTCCAGTAAATGGTGCATGCTGACTGATTTAAGAAAAGTTAATGCTATTATTCAACCTATGGAAACTTTAAAACCCAGAATTCCTAATCCATCATTCATTCCAAAAGACTATCCCATTATAATTGTTGATTTAAAAGATTGTTTTTTAATATGCCTTAATACCCGAAAGAAGCAGAACATTTTGCATTTAAAGTACCATCATCAGATAGTAGTCAGCCTTTCCATCATTATCATTGGAAAATATTCCTCAAGGAATGCTAAACAGCCTACTTTATGTCAATTGTTTGTACAACAACCTCTGGACTTAGTCTGAAAAGATTTTCCAGAAGGAATTTGTTCACATTATATGGATGATCTTCTATTCTCCCATGCTTTCTATGCTGAACTACAAAAAAATGTATAATAAGGCTTGTCAATACCTGGCCAATCTTGGCCTTCATATTACCCCAGAGAATGTGAAAATTCAAGAACCTTGGAATTATTTAGGATATAAGTTATCAGCTCAGCATATAATTCCACAAAAAATCCAAATAAGAAGAGACTCATTAAAAACATTAAATGATTTTTACAGAAATTACTAGAAGATAGAAATTGTGTTAGACTCACGTTAGGAATACCTACTTATTTTTTGACACACTTATTCTCTTTATTAGAAGGAGATCCTGCCTTACATAGTCCAAGGGAACTTACAGAAGAAGCTGAAAAGGCATTGCAATGGTTAGAAAAACATATTCAGAAAGCTCAACCTGATGGGATTACTAATTTTTCATGTTTCATCCTGTATGTGTTTCCTTCTGAACATTTGCCTACTGGATTATTAGCCTTTATAGAATGGTGTTTTCTTCCACATAAGGCATCAAAAACGATGGAGACATATATTAAAAAAAATTATATAATTTTGAAAGGTCGTTTCAGATTGCTACAATAAATAGGATGAGATTCTGACAAAATTGTTATGCCTTTAACAAATCAACAAATAAATAATCTTTATGTTCTATCTATGGATTGGCAAATAGCACTTTCTGATTTTATAGGTGAGATTGACAGTCATTATCCACCTGATAAACGTTTGAAATTTCTAAAACATACTTCTTGGATCTTATCCTGTGTTGTAAATTTAGAATCCATTCAAGATGCTGCTACTTTTGACACTGATGCCAATAGAATAAGTGTCACAGGATATTTAGGACCCCATAATTTTAAAACTCAACAATCTCCTTATCAGTCTGTTCAAAAGGCTGAATTATTTGCTATTGTATTACTTTTAACTGACTTTCTGATATAGCTTTAAACCTGGTAACAGATTCCCAATATTCTGCACAGGTTGTACAGAACATAGAAATAGTAACACTCCTTGGAGTGAATCTGAATTCATTACGTCATTTTTCACTTTACAGAAGTTAATCCAATCTCATGAACAACCTTTATATATTACCCATGTACGAGCTCATTCCAATCTACCTGGACCCCTCTCCAAAGGTAATGCTACTATTGATCATTTAATTAAATCAGTGCTAATTTAGAATATTCTTTACATCATAATAATGCTCAATCCTTAAAAACTAGACATGGTATTATGTGGCATGTAACAAAAGGCATTGTTCACTCTTGTCCTAATTGTCAACACCTAGTAATGCCACCTTTACCCTCTGGTGTTAATCCAAGATGCTTACAACCTAATCAGCATTGGCAAATGGACTTTACTCAAGCTCCTGAATTTGGTTATTTAAAATATGTCATCATTCAATTGATACATATTCTCATTTTCCTTTGGCATCTGCTTTTACTTCAGAAAGAGTTGATGCTGTAATTTCTTATCTCTTGGAAGCATTTGAAATTATGGGAAAGCCACATTCAATTGAAACTGATAATGGTTCTGCTTATATTTCAAACAAATGCAATTACATGATATTAACATATTACTGGACTCTCAGGTAACAGTACTAGTCAAGCTATAATTGAAAGACATAATCATACATTAAAAAATATGTTATTAAAACAAAAAGGAGGACAAGAGTATAACAGAACACCTAGAAATAAACTCCATTCTGCTTTATTTACTCTAAATTTTTTGAACTTGGATACTGAAAACAGCATGCCATCCCAGAAGCATTGGGTAAAAACAATATCAGAATCTCTTAATCAAACAGTTTTTTACAAGGATGCAAAAACAAACTGTTGGACCCCAGGTGAAGCGTTACGTTGGGGAAGAGGTTATGCTTACATTTCCACAGGCTCTTTTGAATTTTGGGCTCCCGATAAAGCATTAAAACTGAGGGATGGTGCAGAAAAGAACACACCCACAGGAAGTGGATCCAAAAGTCCTGAGTGAGCTATTTGCATGAATGTCTTTCCGAGCCCAGAACCAGAGAATCAAGACAATGTTGCCTCGCACCCTGAATACTCCAGAGATGACATGGGGGCAGGTAAAGAAATTCTGCAACCAGGCAAAGGATCTAGTGGCCCATACTAAACAACCTTTGACTACAGCAGCTTTATTCCTGGCTATGATGTCACTTCTTATCACTCAGGTAAGTGCTCAATCTTATGAATACTGGACTTACATTCCTAATGCCCCATTACTTAGAGAAGTTAGTAGGTTTAAACCAAATATTCCAATTTATGTGAATTAATCTTCCTGATTTCTTGGACCCTATGACACTCATGGTCCTTTAAAACCAGAGGAGGAAGGAACAATAATTACTAATTATATTACTGGTGTCAGTGCACCTCCTATTTGTGTTAGTAGCCAGCCCCATTGTCTGACTTTTA
>CAUYPK010063507.1:0-24764 GCA_963574355.1 Loris lydekkerianus
CTCAGAGTGAGAGTGGAGGGGAGTGCTGGGAGCTCAGAATTGCAAGTAGAGAATATATACAGTTTTATACAGTTTTATGCCTGGCAGGAGAATGCCGGGGCACTCTGGTAGGAGAGGTAGGTCCAGTTTATACAGGGTCTCTCCTGTGGAGTATAGTGGGAGGACCTTTGAACTCTGTTCATTTGTTTGTGGGGCACTCTGTACTGTTCTCATGGATGAGGGGGACACCCATCCATTTGGTGATGGATTTTGTACCTTTTCTCTGTATCTTTGGGGTCGCAGCTCGCCTCAGCAGGGTTGATGTGCATTCTTCAACCTTCTCTCTTGGTGCAGCTCTAATCCACCAAGTTACTTGCTAAATTTCTGTACTTTAACTCTCCTTCTGGATGGGAGCCTCTGTAGAAAGCTGGCTTCAGTCAGCCATCTTGTCTCCACCCCAGCAACCAGCGGAAGTTAGTTGGAGCTGGGTGATGCAGGGACCCTGCTCACTCAGTGCCAATCTAACCTATTTTTTTAAGACTGGATTATACCATACAAATTACTTTTAAAATGTTTTTTTTTTTTTTTTTTAATGTAACAACATTGCATGTATAATTAATTATTATTATCCATTAAGTCACAAAACATTATTTAATAGCATTCCTATAAAAATCATTCAATATATAGCAGTGTGTATTTTAGCTAACAGATTCCAGCTGCCACACTCCAGAGTTTGCTACACTATTTGTACTGAGGCCACGCAGTGATGGCACTGAACATGGAGAGGGTTTGGGGTTTTTTGCCTGATCAGAAGCTCCTTTAAGAGCAGTCTTTTACTCTCTGGTCTACCTTGGGGGAACTCTTAGTTTATCAGTTATGTGGAATTACTTATTCTTTTTGTTAAAAAAAATTTACAGTAGTCCCCCCTTATCCATGACAGATAATGTTCCAAGACTCTTGCAGATGCCTGAAACTGAAAAAATTCCCCAAACCCTATAGATTAGTGGTTCTCAACCTTTGTAATGCTGTGGCCCTTTAATACAGTTCCTGTGGCTCGCGACCCACAGGTTGAGAACTGCTGCTATAGATCAATTATAACTATATTTCATCCCCCACCCCATGACAAAGTTAAATTTACAAATCAGACATAGTAAGAGGTTAATAATAACTACTAAAATAGAAAATTATAATAATGTACTATAATCAAAGTTATGTAAATATGATCTCAATCTCTCTCAAAATGTCTTATTGTATGTAATATTTTCAGGCTGTGGTTGATTAAAGGTAACTAAAACCACCAAAAGTGAAACTATGGATGGGGCAAAGTTACTGCATAGTATTAAATTGTTTAAATGTATTATAATTAATTTAACCAATACTCTATTATCAGATTATTTCCAACATTTTTCTATTTATAGCAGCGCTACAATGGATGTCAATAGCTAAACAACTTAACACTCATGTGAGACCCCAGATTTGTCATGGTGGATCAGCGGGTATGAGTATTATGATTTTCATACGTATTGCCAAATTTCCTATCATGGAAAATACCCCTGCCTCTATTCTGAGACATATAGGATGGCAGTAGCATCACTTATAATAGAAACATAATTTTCATCATAAAAATATAGTATAAATGTAGAATCATTACATTCTTCTCTTGTGGTTTGGATTTTAATAATGTATTTGATCTTTAATAGTAAAAAGAAAGTGCTGAACAATAAACCAAAATCATTAAGTCGGAAAAGAGAACAACAGAAGAATGAATCAAGACCTTTTACTACTCAAAAAAATCAACTCAAGGTCCATATAAGACATGAAAACATAAACATTCTGGAGGAAAATGTAGGAAAAATTCTAGTAGATATCAGCCCAGGCAAATAATTTATAACCAAGATCTCAATGACAATCCTGGCAACAATAAAAATAAATAACTAGGATTTAATTTTTTAATCAAAAATCAAGCTGAGCTGGGACTGCAAACTAGTACAACCTTTTTGGAAGGAAGTATGGAGAAACCTCAAAGCACTCAAGCTAGACTTTCCATTTGATCCTGCAATCCCATTACTAGGCATCTGCTCAGAAGGAAAAAAAAAATTTTATCGTAAAGACACTTGCACTAGACAATTTTTGCAGTTCAATTTACAATTGCCAAAATGTGGAAACAGCCTAAATGCCCACCAACCCAGGAATGGATTAACAAACTGTGGTATATGTACACATATACCTGTGTACTGATAGTGTTCCATATTGCTGAATGGAACACTATTCAGCCATTAAAAAAAATGAAGACTTTACATCCTTTGTATTAACTTGGATGGAAATGGAAGACATTATTCTTAGTAAAGCATCACAAGAATGGAGAAGCATGAATCATATGTACTCAATTTTGATATTAATGACAATTTTGGTCATGGTGGGGGTGGGAGAAGGGGAGAGCAGAGAGAGAAAAAAGGAGGGAGGGGTAGAGAAAGGAAGAGCAGAGAGAGAGAAGGAGGGAGGGGAGTGGGGCCTTGGTGTGTGCCACACTTTTGGGGGCAAGACATGATTGCAAGAGAGACTTTGCCTAACAAATTTAATCAGTAAAAACTGGTTTATTATCCCCTTAAGCAACCCCCAACAAAAAAAAAAAAAAAAAAAAAAAGAACCAGTTCCACCTCCAGCCTGCGCCAGGCCCTCCCTTCCACTTCTCTGCTTTTTGGCTTTCATCCCCACTGCACCCACGGGCTCTGATGTCAGAGATTCTAGAAGAGATTCGAAGGTGATACATGATTCACTCTTTCTTTTTTTTTTTTTATTAATATTAAATCATAGCTGTGTATATTAATGCAATCATGGGCCATCATACATTGGTTTTATAAACAGTTTGACACATTTTCATTAGACTGGTTAACATAGTCTTCCTGGCATTTTCTTAATTATTGTGTTAAGACAATTGTTACTAAGTTTCACATGTACCCTTGTAAGATGCACCACAGGTGTAATCACACCTATCACCCTCCCTCTGCTCATCCTCCCCCGTCCCTCCCCATCCTCCCCCCATTCCTCATATTCTTAGGTTATACCTGGGTTATAGCTTTCATATTAAAGCCAAAAATTAGTTTCATAGTAGGGCTGAGTACATTGGATACTTTTTCTTCCATTCTTGAGATACTTTACTAAGAAGAATATGTTCCAGCTCCGGATTCACTCTTTCTTATGTCTCAGTCTTCCAGGAATGATATCACTAGAGCAAAAAGAGATATTTAGAATGAAAAAAGAAATTTAAAAACCTCAAAAAACGTAAAAAAAAAAAATCAAGCTGAGCTTTTGCACAGGCTCAGCATCCATAGCACAGTGGTTGCGCCATCAGCCGCATGCACCAAGGCTAGTGGGTTCAAACCTGGCCCAACTGTGATAAAAAAAGGCCAGGTGTTGTGGTGGGTACCTGTGGTCTAAGCTGGTTGGGGGGCTGAGGCAAGAGAATCACTTAAGCTCAAGAGTTTGAGGTTGCTGTGAGCTATGATGGTACATCACTCTACCGAGGGCAACATAGTGAAACTCTGTCTCAAAAAAAAAAAAAAAGAAAGAAAGAAAGAAAGAAAGCTTCTGCACAGCTAAATGCAAATAGATAATCTACAGATTATGAAAAAACTTCTACCCAGAGAAAATAGATAACTTGCAGATTAGGAAAAAATATTAGCAAGTTACACATCTGATAAAGGTCTAAGAGCCACTTTACAAAGAACCCAAGGAAATCATCAAGAAAAACAGAGCAATCCTATTAAAATGTGGGCAAAAGACATGAAAAAAAATCTTCTCAAAAGAAGAAATGCATACATCCAATAAATATGAAAAATACAGCCATAAAAGAAATTGATTTAATACCTTTGCAGCAATCTGGGTTGAACTGGAGACCATTTTCCCAATTGAAATATCTCGAGAATGGAAAAACAAATACCACATGTACTCACTACTAAAATGAAACTAACTGATGAGCACACATATGCACAGAGGGAAATAAAACTCAGTGGAAATCAACTGAGAGACGTAGGATAAAATGGAGGGGAAAAGCCTACCTACTGGACACTGTGAAAACTATTTGGGTGATGGGCATACCTATAGCTGGGACTCCATCATGATAAAAGCAATACATGTAACCAAAAACATCTGTACCCTTTTAATATTTTGATATAAAAATTTAAAAAAATGAAAAAATCAGAAAGCGAACCAGTTATTAGAGATATTATTTCCAAGCCAATCACTGTATCAACAAAATTGGTTTTGACCAAAATATATGTTACTGAATTCTATGACTTTCATCTCCATGGGTCAAGTCTTAGGCAGTATTTTGAACCATGTAAAATATGTCTTCAAACTCATCCTCCTCTCTTTTTTGGCATCTTCACCCCCATTTCTTTGACCAACTCTAGTAGAGGGATATTTATCTTGCCTTCTTAGCTGCTCACAGCTGTAAATTCCTCCCTAAATCATAGTGTCACACCCAAGCAATGCAATTTGTTCTAAAAATATCTCTCCTTTCTTCTCCTATTAGAAAAAAGTAATGAAATCAATTACCTCACATTAGATAGAGTTTACTTTTATATCTATCTTTATGTAATGTACATGGTCAAGCTAGATCTAATTCTGTCATGTAGATGGAAAACATGAAATCCAAGGGTTTAGAAGCATGATACATCTGTGTGCCACTCCTCCTCTCTTCATCTATAGTACTATAAATTCTAACTCCTTAATATTGTTTGAGTTCACTCTACTTTTTATGGCTCCTCTGCTACCCTAAGTTTAATGTCCTAATCAGCTCCCACCTGGGTTACTACCCCACTGAGTGTCCTAAAATTAAAAAATTGACTATGTCAATCCCTCTTAGAAGCCTCCATTTAATAGCTCCATTTAATGTGGTATAAAAGCATCTTCATGCTAGAGCATCCCCTTACTGCTGTCATTTAATCCATCCCAAGTTCTCACCTGTTTACACTTTTAAGCTTCAAACACCCAGAAATTACTTAAGTTCCTCCATATCTCTGTTTTGCAAATGGTTAACCAGATTAATGTTGACTCTTACTTTCATTTCAACCTTCTGTTTGATAACTAATCTATAATTTCTCTCTTTCTGGCTGCTGCAAGGCTTGGAACCAAATCTGTGGTTTTTGTCTCACAAACACAGACTTTTAACAGCCAACTTTTAATTTCACATCTTGGTTCAGTGGTTTTTCCACCCTTTTCCCTTTGACGCTTCACACCCTACTTAAAAAACAAACAAACAAAATAAACTTATTTTGTATTTCTGGTACCTTTTGATATTGGACATATCTTTGAAAGTTTTCTAAAATCCTTAACAATAAATAAATACTGGGTGTCCCAAAAGTTGTTCATAAAGTCACCATACACAGGAAAATGTGAAATTATAGTTAAATGTATCTTTATGTATAAAATATTACAAAATGTTATGTAAAAAATATTCATTACAAAATTTTACAAAGAGGTGACCCACACATAGAGAATATTTTGTAAATTATTAAAGAACATGGTGCCCTTCCCAAACATTAATTTGTTACTTCCTTAATTATTCTTAGAAAATATGGGGAGACAGTTTTTTGGTGCCCACTACTGGAGCTGATATTTTTCAAGAAATCATTTCTAGGTTAATCAGAGTGTGTTTGGTAAAAAAGTGTCAAGAACACAAAGGGTGTTCATTAAAGCTTTTGTTGTCATCTCCCCTGAGGAGACACACTAGGAGGAAGATGATGGCCCTGTGAGTAGGCACTGAAGAGTGGAAAAGGAGCATGTGGAAAAAGAAATGGACTGTGCAAAAAAAAATCTCAGTACCTCAATCTCGTTATCAGGTTTATAATTGCTAGATGTAAGTAATTAAGAAGCTAACAATCTCTGTGTTTTTCTTATTGACAATGTCAGGATGGGAGTGTAAACAATAGAACATGCTGCCTTGTCCATTGGCAGCAGCAGCGAGTTGGCTGTTTAGTGATCATTTCCCAATGATTTTTTAGTTGATCTCTTGCCATGAGCTCCAGAAAGCCTTCTGAAGGTATGCTGGATTTCCTCTCTTCAGAGCTTAGCATTAGGCCATCAATAATATTGCCTGATGATAAGAAAGAGAAGATGAAAGAACACAGGAGAAAGATGCAGATTCTTGGAGAACTATTACTCCTTGAAAGAATGAAATGTCTGTTTTTTTCCCCTATGTTCATTTCATCTATTTGGTTCAGGAAAATCTAATGTCATAAATATTTCTCTTAAATGAAAAATCCAAATGAAGGAATGCCCAAATTTTGTGTACAATTGAGGTCACATATGTTACATTCCCAGGTTTTCTTTAAATGCTTTGGCAACTGACACGATGGCATAATTTAGGCATGCCATCTTTTTTATATCGTTATACATTTATCACCAAGGTTTGTGGTTTATGTAAGATTTGTTTTAGGTCTTTTAGGTTAGTTATCCTAGGTCAATTTAACATTGATTTTAATATCCATTTTAAGTCTCCTGATCTGAAAATTTATGTATGTGCTAAAGGCTTTTTTCCCCCTTTTACCCAGCCCTCAATATATTATTTCTTTATTCAAGTTAACGAAAAATTTTAGACCTTATATTTTTGCCAGGTCCACTTTCAGAAGATATTATATAAGGACCCTCCCCACAAAATGTCTCAGGTTTAATGCATTTTTACTTGAATGCTTTTAGATACACTTGTTACTGAATAACATTGGACTGACCACAGTACCTGGCCGCTGGTCATCTTGAGGACACAGAGTTTCTTAGGGTAGAATGGCCTTACCCATCCAACCTCTACATATGTCCACAAAAGCTAAAGATGTAAGTGACCCTTCTTGACTATGAGAAGTGTAGGGGGTATAGTCTTCCCTAAAACTATAGTGTTTTGTTAGCACCTTTAGATGCTTGATAGAAAAAAGGCTCCACATCAAATTTAATCTATTGTATCTCCCTCTTGTTGCCCCACAATAAATATTAACATAGTAAAAGCCTTAAGACATCCTACATTGCCAGATCAATTTTTTGTTTAACTTTGTTTTTAGAAGTATTTGATAATGGTACTTTTCTTTTCAAGGTAATATTAGCCCTACTTTAACATGCTATCCTAATAGCATGCTGGTCTCTTTTATGGCCATGAAAACTTTACAAAGTAAATGCTAACATCAAATTTGTGCATGGCTGTGATTCTCTAAACTTACTAATCAAAACTTCCCATTTTGGTTAATTACTACAGTGTTTATTAAGAGCTATGTGAGATTTGACACATGGTGCAAATAATAATAATGCAATTTTAATTTTGTAGGGTGCAACATTGTGTATAGTTTAGGGGATCACAGGAAGGAAGTGGTCACTGCATAGTAGGAAGTGTTCCTGGCTAAAGAGAGGGTTGTGGCATGGTGGAAGGAGCTCTGTACTGATCACAAGACTAAGGTCAGCTCTAAGCTTCACCACTGGATTGGCTCGCTGTTGGTGATTGGTTCAACCAGAGTTCAGTTGTATCATCTGCAAAGTAGATTTGTGTGGGAGGCAGAATTCTAAAGATGTTGCCTACCCCGCAATCCCATGAGATAATAAATTTGTATTATTTGCACTGTTAAATTTGTGCAATTTTTAAAGAAAGTATTAGAAAACTATTATAGAACTGGCTATTATATACCACACTTATAAAGATTAATAGGACATGGTTTGTGTGAAAGAACATTGTAAAGTATAAAGACATGGTAAAATTCTAAAGCAGTTCCTTTGATTTCTCACATCAAACCTGCTTCTCCTGGAGTTTTCCCTGTTTCAATAAATAGTACCATTTTATCCAGCTAATACAAGCCTAAAACCTAGAAGTCATCTTGCTTTTTTTTTTTTTTTTTTCCTTTTCATTTCCCATCCATGTCTTGTCAGCCAACAAGCCCTCAGTTCCTAGACCACCACCTGGAATAGAAGGTCCTTCAACATATACATTGAATAAGTTTGTTATCCCCCGAATTAAGTCATTTTAGAAAGTCGCATGTGTGAGTTCCCCTCTTGGGTCATCTGTCACTGTGATAGATTAGAATTCTCTTCAGAAGTACATGCTTGTCCCATCCCCATTCTACTTCAGTGGAAGTGTCCTGTTCACGTTAGGTTTAGTCATAAGACTGCTTTTGACCATGGGTATATGGAAGTGACAGCTGTGACCTGAGGTCTTAAGAGACTTTGATTTTTTCCACTTGTCCCTTAGGGAGCTCCCAAACTTTGTCATTAATAAAACATCCTCTGGGTATGAAAGTGTAGCGGGTATTGGATGAGACACATTGAACAGGGTTGCCCTAGCCATCCCGTATTCTGCAGGCTACAGTACACCCATCCTAGACAACCCTGGACCTGTGAGAGACAGAATAATGGTTTCAGTCACTGATTCTGGCGTTGGCTTGTTATGCAGCATTTGAAAAGCGATAGATGACTAATACACCTTTCTACACCATACCCCACCTATGGGAAGTTATGTGCTTCACTTAATGAGGTTATTTTAAAAACTGATTTTCATCAGTTAAATATGCTGAACATGATCTCATTTTGGGACTAAAAGGACATAAAATTATAAAACTGGATGGAATATTAAAGATCATTCAGTTCACAACTTTCCCTTTTCAGATAAGGAAATTGATGTCCAGGTGTGTCCAAGCTAATATAACTAATTCATTTTAGAGAGAGGACTGAAGTCCATAGCTCCTGAAGCAATGCCTCAAAAGGCTCGAAATGGGAAAATGTGATAATGAGGAGACCAAATTGTGTGTGGAAATCAACTCATTTTATAAATTTCCTTGAAATATGCAGAGAGCAAGAAGCTCAATAAAAGGTCACAATGGCAGGATGTATTTTTTAATATCCTTTGGGAGGAAACTGCCCTATGCACGTATTAGCTACCATTATTCAGAGTCATAATTGTAGCTAATGTTGATATGCCAATTAGACACAGTGTTTTTTTTATTTTTATTTTTTTTTTTACTTTGTGTAAACAATTTTTTATTTTTCTCCAAGTTAGTAATTGTCAGTTTTCCCTTTCCTTAGTTTGTGGTATCATTCATTCAATTCACTTTGCTGATTCTCTTTTTTTCTTTCATTTTAATATATTTATTCGTAACAAATAGCCATCAATTTCATTTTCATGAAGAAGATGAGACACTTGTTGAGATACCTGGTGCCACCAACCCCTGAGCTTTGTAAGGATCCTGTGGCCATAAAACCACAACTATAAAAGGAAAAAGAAAAAAAAAAAAAAAAGGTACTGTGGCATCTGGGGTGGTTCTCAGTTTTCCCTCCTGCTAACGTTCCATCGAGCTTTCCTTGGTATGCTAAGCAGTTATCACACATCTGTCTACTTTCTGAAACCCCATGTTGTTCTATCATTGTCTTTTCTTTTTCTTTTTTTTTCTTTTTTATCTAGATCAGTTTCTTCTCTTTCTTTCTTTCTTTTTTTTTTTAATTAAATCATAACTCTGTACATTGATATGATCATGAGGTTATTTTTTGATCTTAGCTGACTCACAGGACCTAAATTTTGATTTGATTAAAGGAACAGTGACATTCAATGAAAAAATTTCTTTAAGTTAAACATGGTTAAAGCTATTAATTCCAAATCATTTCCACTGCTATCTGTTTTATAAATCCATGCATTTTCTTTAAAAATAATCACATTAGACTTTTTTAAGGCAATATCATAGATAAGGATTCTTACATATTGCTGGATTTTCTAATTTGGGAGAAGACACTGTCCTCAGAAATCCCTTTACATTATAAATTTTGTCATATTTCAAAAATCTTAAGCTATTATATCAAGACATTATAAGGTTGTAACTTCCAGGGGCTTCTGTGTCTTTAAGTGCCCCTCTACCTATAACCTCCTTCCCCAGCCATTTTACTCCACTGGGAATTTTGGCCCAGTATCATATTTAGTTGCCTTGGAACTTCTATAAGTTTTATAAGTATAGTAATTCAAATCTAGGTATGTAATATTTTGACTAATATATCTTTTTCCTTTTTCAATAAAGATAAATTTATTAGATCATACAGTTCTTCTTGGAAAATGGTGATTTTTTTGATAAACAGTGCAGAGTAGAAAGGAAACAACCACTCAAAAATGAATATTGGTGACTAAAAGACATCAGGAACTAGGTGAATAACTATTTAAAAGCCTATTTTTCTATAGTTCTCACAATGAATAATTTAGGATCCAGCACATCAAATTCATTATTTAGAGCCCAATACACAATGGTAGAGGGAATATCAGACTGACCTATGAAGCCTTTAAAAAAATGCACATGCTTGGGCCCCAATATTGAGGCTCAGATCACCAGCACTGGGATGGGACTGAGCTATTTGTTTATAAAAAGGTTTACAGGAGATTCTGTTACCTGTCCACTGAATTAGGGATTCTCTGAGGGTTTTATTTTCATGACTTTAGATTTAGTCACTTCAATTCACTCCACCTTTATCTATTTTGTTCTGTGAAGAACAGAACAACTTAGAAATATTAGTTTCACTATGATAATTGGTTATGTAACACTTATATAGATGTGGTCAAAGTTCAATTCAAAAAATTTAAAGCTTTTTAAATCAAAAAATTTATCTGTGTATTTTGTAAAATGTTGCCTTACTGTGGGCTTTTCCTAGGTTTCTAAACCCCTTTAGTCTTAGATGTCTTTTCTGTTCTTTTAAAGTGTCTTTCATTTAGAATTTGCACAATAAACATTTGAATAATTATATAAATGGAACACAATAAAATGAGATTCAATTTTCTAAGGGTAACTCTAGTACTCTAAGCCTTATATTGAAATAACTGTATATGTATAGATTGTTTTTAGATTTTATTAAAAGATTTTTAAATTACCTTGTATTTTCTGGTCTTCTAATTTCTTTTTTTTATTTACAAGTAACTATTTTTATTACAACCTCTTTAATTTTTTTTAAAAATAAGACAGCTCAGCAAAGCAGCAAAAAAACCCTCCAGTAATTTTGTGATCAGCAATAAATATTTTTAACGTTTTGGTGTGTATTTTCCCAGCTATTTTTTTTTTTTTGACAACAATATTCTTAAAATATAATCTAGAATTTCTGAGGCACTAATTTATTGGGACTGGACTTCTGAAAATAACATCTTTATTAGACTTGAAATTATAATGTAGCACGTGAAGAAATGATAAATACTTAAGGTGATGGATCCCTTAATTACTCTGATTTATGATTTGATCATTACACCTTGTATTCTTGGATCAATATATCACATGTACTCCATAAATATGTATGGCTATTTTGTATCCATAATAATTAAAAATTAAAAACAAAGTAATACATGGATGCTGCAGAAACACAAACAATGCATGTTTTAAATTAGAAAAATAAGTATTTTTTCTGTCCTATCCCATGTTGAATCTTACCCCTCTCACCAAGAAAACCCATTTTGTTTGCATCTGTTTTCAGTTTGTTCCCTATAAATGTATATTTTTGTTTAAATTTTAAGTAAATTTATTTTGGTTAATGTGAGGTTACCCAGGTCAAAACATTTGATTTTGTTAAGTAGAGTTTGTCTTGTGGTTATATTCCACAGATGTATATTTTAAAAAATAAAAATTAACTGCTTTTATTTCTTAAACATTATCAATATTGCCACATTACTTTAAAGAATCATCTATACGTGATTTTCATGAGTTGCCCAGTTTTATTTTTGATTTATTATAATAAATCCTTACTATTGGCAGTCTTTATTGATGAAACATTTTCGGTATCACTATTACCTCCTTATGATGAATTCCTATAAGTGGAATTCCTGTGTTACAGCCTCTATGTGTGTGCAGGTATGGGCATGTGTATATGTATGTGTGTTTGGATAAAGTTTATTTCTAGAAACAAACTAAATTTTACTCTCACCTCCAATTGTACCTTCTTATATACCTGTTTTTTTTTTTGCCCTGCATGGAATATTATGATTTAAAATCAGTACATTTTGATTTTACTTACATCTTTACTTGGTAAGGTTGAATATCTTTACTTACTGGACTTTGACATTTGTTTTGAGAATTGGAAGTTCATGAGGTTGCTATTAAAATTTGATCATATAGTCCTAACTACTCAGAAAGTTGAGGCAAGAGCATCATTTGAACCCACGCGTTCAAGTCTATCCTGGGCAAAAGTATGAGACTCAGTATCTTTCTAAAAAGAATTGATATTATTGTTTTAAAATCATTCTTGACAGCTTAAAGATATTAACTTTCTTTTTGCTAAGTAATATGTTGTGAAAAAATTCTTCTTGATTAATTTGCCTTTACATTGTGTTATGAATTATTAATTTTTATGAGGTCAACTCTGCTAATATTTCACTTACTGAGGTTCCACATTTTGGCATTATTCTTAGAAAGATCTTTTCTACTTACAGATAAGAAAACTATTCTTTCATTTTTATAAAAATAAACTTTTAATTTTAGAATAATTTTACAGAAAAATTTGCAACCACAGTGGTAGAGATATGCAGGAGTGAGAGGTTTATGGTACCTTTTCTAGGATGAGTTTGCAAACTTAATTACCAGACCTTCATATATATTTTATTTTTAATTATTATGGGTGCATTATAGTTGTATATCTTTAAAGGGTAAATGTGATATTTTGATGAAGGCATAGATTGTGCTTTAAATTTTGACCACTTCCAGGACTCTTGTGGTTGAGTCTTTGGGATTCTCTAAGATCAAATTGTTGGCAAAGAACAAGAGTTTGACCTTCTCTGCCCAAATTTGGGTGACCTTTATTTCCTTCTCTTGCCTGACTGTATTGGCTAGACTTTCCAGCACTAAGTTGAATGGTAATGACGATAGAGGACAACCTTGTCTGGTTCCAGTTTTAAGTGGAAAAGTTTTCAGTTTTACTCCATTCAATACAATATTAGCTATGGGTTTGTTATAGATCACTTTGAACAGTTTAAGTAATGTGCCACCTATGTCTATATTCTTAAGTGCTCTAATTAGAAAAGGATGCTGAATTTTATTTAATGCTTTTTCTGCATCTATTGAGAGGATCATATGGTCTTTATTTTTGCTTCTGTTGATATGGTGAATTACATCATGGACTTGTATATGTTAAACCAGCCCTGCATCCCTGGGATAAAACCTACTTGAAAGTGATGAATGATTTTTTTTTTTAATGTGTAGCTATAGTCTATTCTCTAGGATTTTATTCATAATTTTTGCATCTATATTCATTAGTGAAATTGGTCTGAAGTTTTCCTTTTTAGTTGGGTCTTTTCCTGGGTTTGGTATCAGGGTGATGCTTGCTTTATAGAACATGTTGGGGAAGATTCCTTCCTTCTCAAGTTTTTGGAATAATTTCTGCAGTATGGGTATAAGATCTTTTTTGAAGGTTTGATATAATTCTGGTGTATTGAATTCACCTCTAAAGAGGACCAGGTGGGCTGATTAGATAAAAAAAACATAAGCCATCCATATGCTGTCTCCAGGATACACACCTACTCTTGAAAAGAAAATCAAGGCTCAGAGTTAAGAGATGGAAAACAGTATTTCAAGCAAATGGAAATCAGAAGAAAGGAAGGGGTGCAAAGGAACCAGTGAAATTTTTTGTTGAGAGATTTTTTCCATTATATCTTCCTTCTCAGTTCTTGAAATCAGTCTGTTCAAGAGATCTATTTCTTCTTGATAAGCCTAGGGAGAGGGTGTGATTCCAGGTGTTGATCCATTTCCTCCACATTGTCAAATTTCTGGGCATAGAGTTTCTTGTAGTACTCAGAGATGCCTCTCTGTGGCATATGTTGTTATTTTCCCTTTATTGTTTCTGATTGAGGTTATTAGAGATTTTACTTTTCTGTGTCTAGTTAATCTGACCACAGGATGTTCAGTTTTATTTTTGTGTGTGTGTGTGTGTGTGTGTGTGTGAAAAAATCAACTTTTTGTTTTTTCTCATTTTTTGAATGATTCTTTTGTTTTGAATTTTATTAATCTCTGATTTAATTTTGGTTATTTCTTTTCTTCTGCTGGGTTTGGGATTAGATTGTTCATTTTCCAATTCCATAAGATGATTCATAATATGTTGATGTGCTCTTTTTCTGTTTTTTTGAATGCAGCATCTAATGCAATAAATTTCACTTTTAAGACTGCTTTTGCTGTATTGTATAGGTTTTGGTAATGTCTTTCTACACTGTAGGTATGTTTGAGGAATTTAATGATTTCCTCATTTATCTCTTCCTGAACTCGACTATCATTCAGCTTAAGGTTGTTTAATTTCCAAGTCTTTGTGTGTGGGTGAATGTTTTTGTTAGAATTGAGTTTTACCTTTATTGCCTTGTGATCTGAGAAGATACAAGATATATTTTCTATTCTTTTAATTTTGCATAGGTTTGATTTGTATTATGGGCTGATGAGAAAACTTTATATTCTTTAGCTTTGGGATGGTGTGATCTGTATATCCCTATTAATCTCATTTGTTCTAGGGTCACACTTAAGTCCTTTGTATCTTTGTTTAGTTTCTGTTTAGAAGATCTGTCCAGTTCTGTCAGAGGGATGTTAAGGTCCCCATCTTTTATAGTGTTATGGGATATCATATTGCTCAGACCCATCAAGGTCTGTTTCCTAAATATTGGAGCATTTAAGTTGGGCACATACATATTAAAATTGGAATGTTTTTTTTTTTGTTGTTGTTGTATTGTTCCTTTGACCATGTAAAATGTCCATCTTTGTCTTTCCTAACTTTAGTTGCTTTAAATCCACTTGTATCTTAAAATAAGATTGCAACCCCTCCTTTCTTCTGATTTCCATTTGCTTGAAATACTGTTTTCAATCCTTTAACTCTGACTCTTGATTTGCCTTTCAAGGCTAAGTGTGTCTCCTGAAGACAGCATATGGACGGCTTGTACTTTTTTATCCAATCAGCCAGTCTAGGCCTCTTCCTTGGTGAATTCAATCTATTGACATTTGGTGAGAGAATTGATAAGTGTGGTGGAGTTCAAGTCATCTTATTTTTGTGAAAGTCTGTTTTATAGTTTTATCTTTTGCACCATTTTGGAAGCTAAGTTTTGACCATTAGTTTCTGGGTATTTACTTTGCTAGTGATCCATTGTGATGGTCAGTGCTGAAAAGAGGCCTAAATATTTCATATAGAACTTGTCTTGCTGTGACAAATTTCCTTAGTGCTTGTACATCAGCAAAAGATTTGATTTCTCCATCAATTTTGAAGCTTGGTTTAGCAGGATACAGAATTCTGGGATAAAAATTATTTTGTTTATGAATGTTGAAGGTGGATCACCATGCTCTTCTGGCTTGAAAAGTTTCTGTTGAAAAGTCTGCTGTTATCCTAATGGCTCCACCTCTGTATGTCAATTGGCACTTATTCTTGGCTCCCTGCAGAATTTTCTTTCATCTGAACTTTGGACAGGTTCATTGCAATGTGCCTTGGAGAATCTCTGTTTGAGTTGATATTACCTGAGGTTAAATATCCATCTGAAAGGAGTGTGTCAGGGTCTTTAATAAAACTTGGGAAGTTTTCATTTATGATAGTCTCTAGTAGAGCTTTCATTCCTTTGGAACAATCTTCTTCCCCTTTATGAATCCCTATTATTTATATGTTTAAATGCTTCATGGAGTCTCGTTGTTCTCTAAGTGCCTGATCTGCTTTCTCTGTCTTCTTTTCTGCGTCTATAACTACCTGGGTTAACTGGAAAACTTTACCCTCTAACTCTGAGGTTCTTTCTTCTCCATGGTCTAACCTATTTTTGATACTTTCTATAGCATCTTGGCATTCCCTGATTATCTCCTTTATTTTCTTAAGTTCCACCATATCCTGTTTATATTCTACATATTTCTCATCTGACTTTTGGTTCTGTCTTTCCATTTTCTCATCCATTCGTTTTGTTGTCTTTATCATTCATATTTTAAATTCATTTTCTGTCAAATCCATTAATCTTTGTAGGTGGAGTCTTCTGCAATAGCTGCCTCATGGTCTCTTGGGGGAGTTGCTCTGCTTTGGTTTTTCATGTTGCCCAATTTTTCTGTCAATCACTCATGTACTTTTTTCTTGTTCACCTCCTTGTCCTCCTTTTTCCTTCTCACTGCCTCCTTTGTTTTAGATTACCTTGTCTCAGAGCTTCAGTCTTGAAGTGGCTTCAGCCTGAGCAAAGCCAAACTCTTCCTTGTGGTCAATGAAACAGAAGTCATCGCTTTTGATGACAACAGGTTGCAATGTGTTGCTGGGTATCCAGGTGGCACTTTGGGTTTTTTTTTAGGAGACAAAGAGAACAGCCAGCAACGTCTATAGTCCTTATTCCAAACTTAGTTGTCTTTGGTGATCACCTGATTTGTTTCCTCAGCATTTAGACCCTGCTGGGTTGGGATAAAAAATCTCACAAGAATCCTTCAGGGACAGGTTTTACAGTGCCCCCTGTTTCCAGTTCCCATGGGGTGTGGGAGTCCCTTAGCCTGTCCCAAGAATGAAGTTCTGATCCCAGCAGACAGAATTGAGATGGCTGTGCTTTAGGCTCCTGCTAAGACCTTGTTGTACCTTCCCACAGTGGCGGCCCCCTGGCCTCTGAGACCTCATTATGTCTGCTTCACCAGCCACCAAACCTATGGCAAATCCACTCCAACCATCATTCAAATCTGATTGCCAATCTTGATTCCAAGCTTTATACTCAACACATAGCTTCCCCCAACAATTGAAAGTTCCGGAAAGGCTTCTTCCCATCCTGGACCTCCATAGGTGGCCAGCCAATCCCAGCTGGTGGCAATCACTTGCCTAATTCATCAGATTTTCACTGTTCCAGATCATATGCTATATCCAGCTCACCACCTCCTCACTATGCTCCTGGAGCTATGACTCTGAGTAAGGTCCCCATATATGGCTGGCTTCTCTCTTTTTCCCCAGTTGTTCTAGGAGAGCTCAGCTGAACAGTCCTTCTGACCTGTCATCTTGCTCTGTCCCTCCGCGCTTTTAGTTATTTTAAAGTATACCCTAACTTACTGTTGTTTATAGTCACCTTGGTGTACTGTCACTTATTCATTCTATGTAATCACCTAAGTATATTTTTACACCCATTAACCACCCCCACTTTATCTCCTGCTCTTTACCACCCTTCCCAGGCTCTAGTAATCATTGTTTTAGTTCCCATCTCCATGAGATAAATTGTTTTTAATGTTTAGCTCCCATATATGAGTGAGAATGTGTAATATTTGTTTGGCCTATTTTACTTAACATTGTGTTCTCCAGTTCCATTCATGTTGTTTCAAATGGCAGGATTTCATTCTTTTTTGTGGCTATATAATTGTTCATTCTGTATATGTACCACAATTTCTTTACCCATTCATCTGTTTATAGATACTGAGGTTGAATCCATATCTTTGCTATTATGAATAGTGGTGCAATAAACATGGGAGTATAGATATCCTGAATACTGAATTCCCCTCCTTTGGCTATATACCTAGCCATGGGATTTCTGGATAATATGGTCATTCTATTTTTTGTTTTTTGAGGGACATCATACAGTTCTCCATAGTATTTACACTAATTTACATTTCCCACTAACAGTGTATGAGAGTTCCCTTTCTTTACATCTTTACCAGTATTCATTATTGACTTTTTGATAAAAGCTGTTTCAACTGGGGTGAGGTATAGTTTTGATGGTGTTATTTGTCTGATGACTAATGATGCTGACCATTTTTTTTTTTTATATACTTCTTGAATTCACTGCTGAATTCTACCAACCTTTTCTTTTGATAAGTATCTGCTTTGATCCTTTGCCCATTTTTCAATCAGATTATTTGACTTTTTTTCTTTTTTTCTCCAAGTCATTGGAGCTTCTTATATATTCTAGTTATTAATCCCTTGTCAAATGGGTAATTTGAAAATATTTTTTTTTCCATTCTGTGGGTTGTTTCTTCACTTTGTTGATTGTTTCCTTTGTTGTTATTTCCTCTGCTGTGCAGAGACTTTTCAGCTTAATGTGATTTCATTTGTCCAATTTTATTTTGATTGCCTGTGCTTTGAGTGTTTTACTCAAGAAATCCTTGCCCAGACCAATGTCCTCAAGTATTTGGCTAATGTTTTCTTTTAGGAGTTTTATAGTTTTAAGTCTTAGATTTAAGTCCTAAATCCATTTTGAATTGATTTTTATATATGGAAAGAGATAAAGGTCTAGATTCATTCTTCTGGATATGGATACCTAGTTTTCCCAGCACCATGTTTTGAAGTGACTATCTTTTCTCCACTGTATGTTCTTGGCACATTTGTTGAAGATAAGTTCACTATAAATGGTAGATTTATTCCTTAATTTTGTTCCATTGCTCTAAGTGCCTGTTTTTTATGTCAGTAGCAAGCTGTTATGGTTGCTATGAGGTTACGTGAGGTCAGAGCATATGATTTTTTTCAATTTTATTCTTTTTCTTCAGGATGGTTTTGCTTATTCTGAAGCAAAACCATCCTGAAGATGGTTTGTGGGTCCATATAAATTTTAAGGTAATTTTTTATTTCTGTGTTATTGGTATTTTCATGGGTATTTTATTGAAACTATAGATTGCTTTGGGTAGTATGGACATTTGAATAATATTGATTTTCCAATCCATGAACATGGAATATCTTTCCATTTTTTGTGTACTTTTCAATTTCTTCCATCAAAGTTTTATAGTTTTTATTATATAGATCTTTCACTTATTTGATTAAGTTTATTCCTATGTATTTTATTTTATTTAGCACTATTGTAAATAGCTACAAATAATTCAAAGGATCATTGGAAATTAAGGATTACTTTGTTTTGTTTTCATACTGTTTTCTATTGACATATAGAAATGCTATTTATTTTTGTATGTTGATTTTGTATCCTACAACTTCCTCGAATTCATTTATCAATTCTAATGGTTTTTGAATAGTCTTTAGGTTTCTCTAGACTAAAGATTGTATCATCTGTAAACAGGGATAATATGACTTCTACCTTTCTTATTTAGATATCCTTTATTTCTTTCCCTTGTTTGATTGCTCTAGCTAGAATTCCAGTACTATGTTGAATAGCAGTGGTGAATGTGGTGTCTCATTCCATATCTTACAGGACAGGTTTTCAGTTTTTTTCCCTATTCAGTATGATACTAGATGTGTATCTGTCATATATGGCATTTATTATGTTGAGGTAAGTTCCTTCTATACCCAGTTTTCTTTGAGTTTTTATCATGAATGGATGTTGAGTTTTATTGAACACTTTTTCAGCATCAAGTTTTGTTTTTATCATTCATTATTTTGATATGATGTATTACATTGATTGATTTTTACATTATATACCATCCTTGAATCCCTGGGATGAATCCCACTTGATTATAATGAATAATTGTTTTTAATGTATTGTTGAATTTGGTTTGCTAGTATTTTTGTTGAGGATTTCTGCATCTATTCAGCAAAGAGACTGACCTATAGTTTTCTTTTTTTTTTTTTTTATGGTGTCTTTGTCTGGTTTTGTTATCAGGGTGATACAGACCTTGCAGAATGAGTTTGAGAGTATCTCCTCCTCTTTGAGTTTTTGGAATAGTTTAAGGAGGATTGGTGCTAGTTCTACTTTGAAAGGTTGGTAGAATTCAGCAGTGAAATCATCAGGTCCTGGGCTTTCTTTGATGGGAGACTTTTTGTCACTGCTTCTATCTCATTACTTGTTGCAGATTTATTCAGGCTTTGAATTTCATTATGTTTCAATCTTGGCAGGTTGTATATGTCTGGGAATTTATCTGTTTCTTCTGGGTTTCTAATTTATTGGCATGTAGTTTCTAATAATCTGTAATGATCCTTTGGATTGTGACAACATCAGTCATAATGTTTACCTTTTTCATCTCTAATTTTATTTATCTGGATCTTTTCTCTCCCTTTTTTTCTTAGTCTGGCTAAAGGTGTATATTTTATCTTTTCAAAAAAAGGAACTTTTCATTTGTTGATCTTTCAAATATTTTTGCTTTTAATTTCATTTATTTCTGCTCTAATGTTTATTATTTATTTTCTTCTACTAATTTTAGTTTGGCTTGCTCTTGTTTTTCTAGTTCCTCAAGATGCATTATTAGATTGTTTAGTTGAAGTTTTTCTACTTTTTTGATATAGAAGCTTAGTGCTATAAACTTTCATCTTATTACTGCTTTTGCTGTATCCCACAGGTTGTGCTGTTATTTTTTTCATTTGTTTTAAATTTTTAAAAATTTCTTCTTAGTTTATTCATTGTCCTTCTTGTTATTTGGGAATATATTATTTACTTTCCATGTATTTGTTTATTTTCTAACATTCCTCATGTTATAATTTTTAGTTTTATTCTATTGTGGTCAGCAAAAATAATTGGTATGATTTCAATTTAAAAAAAATTTTTTCTTAAGTCTTATTTTGTGACCTAACATATGGTCTATCCGTAAGAATGATTTATCAGGTAGGAGAAGAAAGTGTTGGACAAAACATTCAGCAAACATCCATTAGATCCATTTGACATATAGTGCAGATTGAGTCCAATGTTTCATTGTGGATTTTCTGTCAGAATGATCTGTCCCATGCTGAAAGTGGAGGTTGAAGTTTTCAATGATTATTGTATTGAGGTTTCTCTCTCTCTTTAGCTCTGATAATTGCTTTATATATTTTGCTGCTGTAGTGTTGAGTGCAAATGTATTCAGAATTGTTATGTCTTCTTGCTGAATTGACCTCTTTATTCTTTGACTTTTTAAAAAAAATTTTTTGTCTTGAAATCTGTTTTATCTTATAGAAGTATAGCTGATACCAGAATTTTCCTGCTGGGTCTTTGGTCGTGGGAAGCGAAGAATAAAATCACAGACTACAAATAAGCAAAAGCGAAAGATTTTATTATAGATAAAAGAAAGCAGACAAGAAAGTTTCCAATGCAATGGAAGGGGTCCCAAATGGGTTGCTGCCAAAACTCCTTTGTCTAGGAGGTTATACTTGGCCAATAAGTATTGTTACATTGTTAGTATAAAGGCTACTTTATGGTTTTTTTTAATGATTCTTTTAGATAAAGTTAAATTTTTCTAGGTGTTTTTCCTTGTATCCCATTATAAGAGTTATTAGAATAGTAATTGAGAGGCTATTCTCACTGATTTCCAGAATCGCTGACCTTCTGATAATAAAGCTTTGTAGACCTATCCCCCATCTCTGATATTGTCTGGACAGTGATAGGTGGCTGAACCTCTTTGTCTGGTAACATTTTTTCTCTGGTAAGTGCCATGCCAGAGAAATCCAGTGGCTAACTGGACAGGCAGGCCTGGGAGTACAATGCTCAAAGACTCTTGGCAGTGCTGCCAGATTTCTTATGGTAGTCTTTGGAATTTGCTTTTATGCTCATGTCGTGGACATCACTAAGGTCTACCTGTTTTATTCTGGTTGTACAATGAGAACTGTAGTTCTTGCCAGTTCTGATTTTGTTGTCAAGTAATTTGTAGTTTCTGTATCTGGTCTGTATTATGGGAGCTCAAACTTTTCTCCTTGAAAATAGCCCTTTCAGGTGGAGTCTGTCTTACTAGTCTCAATATGAGTACTCACCAATGACAAAGAAAGAAATGAAGTTTTATTGTAACACACCCTAGCCTATAATTTAGACTCCAGAGATAAATGGCTGATAAATGTATTTTGTACCTATTATAGTAATGTTGCATTATTTAAAAAATATTAGTCTCATTAAAATACTTAAGTTTTATTTTTCTTGGTAGTATTTATTACTTTAAAAACCAATAATTAAAACTATATTTTAAACCCTAGTCTGTATTATATATCTAATTTATAGGGTGTAAAAATGGTTAACAGAAAAAAATAGCCTAAAATGTCTAGGAGGTTATATATTTTACCATACTTTCTCCTTTCTTGATTGTGTCTTTCTATATGCAAAGTAAGGATTCTGTATTGTACCAAATTGATGATTCTACATTGCAGCAGTCACTCCATCACTGTAATTGCTCCTGACATACATGATAGAGGAATGCATAGTTTCCAGGTGATCCTTCACCCATTTCCATGGTGCCACTACTTTTCAGTTGACCTCAAACCCATTTCTATGGTGTCATAAAATTTAAGATGCAAGGTTCCATTTCCCTCTCCAAGGGTTGTGGTGTGATGATTGCACAGGTTTGAAGGTTGAGAGCTGTGGCTCTCCTTTTATTCTCTTTCTCACCAGGTGCCTTTTTCCAGTCCCTCATTCTTGACTGCCCTAAATAGGTTCCCTTTCATCACTGCCTCTATTCTTTCTTGGTTTCCATTTGCATAGCATATCCTTTTCCATCTTTTTATTTTCAGTCTATTTATTTTTATTTTCAGTCTATTTTTGTCTTATAGGTAAAGGACATTTCTTGCAGGCAACTTGTAGTTGGCATATTTTTTTATCCCTTCAGCCCTCTATGGCTTTTGATTGGAATGTTTCGTCAATTTGCATTCAATATTATTGTGGATAGGTTAAATACTTACTAGTACCATGCAGTTATTTGATTTATGCTTGTTTTGTAGTTTTCGCTTTCTTTTTTTTTTAAAGTGATTTTTTTACAGTAGTTTGTTTTAATGTCTTTTTTTTTGACTTTTTAAATTTAATTTTTAATTGAAATCATAATTGCATACATAGATGGGGTACAATGTGATGATTTGATATGCAATATGGAATACTTAAATCAAACTGATGAACATAACCATCACCTCACTTACTTATTTTTGGTGGTAAGGCATTTATAATTTACTCTTACTTATTTTGACATATACCTTTGCATTGTGCACATTAGGCAAGATCCCACCAAATGTCCTCCCTCCTTTTACCAATCGCCCTTCCCTCTCTTCCTTTCCTTCCCTCCTCTCCCCTCCCCTTTGCTAGACTATATTTCTGTTTTATAATTATATGAGTGTGTAAGTGTTTATATATTGGTTTCATAATAGTATTGAGTACATTGGATACTTTTTTCTCAATGTTGAGATACTTTACTAAGAAGAATGTGTTCCAACTCCATTCAGGCAAACATGAAAGATATAAAGTCTCTGTCTTTTTTATGGCTAAATAGTATTCCATAGTATACATATACCCATAATTTGTTAATCCATTCAGGGGTTGTTGGGCATTTGTGTTGCTTCCATGACATGGTAATTATGAATTAGGCTGCAGTAAGCATTCTGGTGCAAATGTCTTTGTGGTAAAATGATTTTGTTCTTCTGGTAGATACCTAGTAATGGAATTGCAAGATAAAGTGGAAGGTTAACTTTTAGTTCCTTGTGGCTTCTCCATACCACTTTCCATAAAGCTTGTATTATTTTGCAATTCCACAAGCAGTGTGGAAGTTTTTGGTTCTCTCTACATCCATGCCAGTATCTGCAATTTTGGGACTTTGTGATGTGGGCTAATCCTACTAGAATTAGATGATATCTCAAAGTGGTTTTCATTTGCACCTCTCTGATGATTAAAGACAATCAGCATTTTTTCATGTGTTTGTGGGCCATTCATCTGTCATCTTCAGAGAAGTTTCTGTTCCAGTCTCTTGCCCACAAAGAAGTTCTTTGTAGATTCTAGTTATCAGATGTTTTAATGTCTTTTATTTTTTATGTATCTATTGTAGGTTTTTTTGTTTTGAGGTTACCATGAGATTTGCAAATAACATTTTATGACCAGTTATTTTAAACGTATGACAACTCTCTTACAGACAACAAACAAACAAACAAATAAGCAAGGAAAGGTAAATCTAACAGAAATTTAGTTTCATACTCCCACCACTTTTTAACTTTTTGTTGTTTCCATTGATATCTTTTTATGCTATCTATCTCTCAAAAGATTATCATTGTTATATTTATTGCTTGTCTTTTAGTCTTCCTACTCACAATGTAAGTAGTTTATACTCTGCAATTACAGAAGTAGCATATTCTGTGTTTGTGTCTTTACTGCTACCAGTGAGTTGTACACATTCAGATTAAGTCTATTGTTCATTAATATCCTTTTCTTTCAAATACAATGCCTTTTGGCATTTCTTATAGGATAGGATTGGTGTTGATGCAATCCCTCAGCTTTTGTTTGGCTGGGAAAGTCTTTATTTCTCTTTCATGTTTGAAGAAGATTTTTACAGGATATAATATCTAGGGTTAAGGACTTTTTTGTTCCCTCAGCACTTTCAATGTGTCATGCTACACTTTCACTAAGAAGTCTGCTACCAGATGAATTGAAGCTCTTTTATATGCTATTTCCCCCCCCCCCTTTTTTTTTCTTACTTCCCTTAGGACCTTTTCTTTTTCCATGATCTTAGGGAGCTTGATTATTAAATGATATATTATTAAATATAATAATAATTATTATTATATTGAAATAGTCTTGTTTGGATTAAATCTTCCCAGTGTTTTGTGACATTCTTGCAACTGAATTTTGATCTTTTTTCTATAAGTTTGGAAAGTTCTCTTTTATTATTTATTTGAATAAACTTTCTACTCCAATTTCTTACTCTACCTCCTTTTTAAAGCCAATAATTATTAGATTTAATCTTTTAAAACTATTTTACATCATTCTCATTCTTTCTTTTTTTCTTTTTTCTTTTCTGACTATGTATTGTCAAATAGCCTGTCTTAAAGCTCACTATTTTTTTTTATTTTAATTTTAATTTTTTATTGTTAAATCATAGCTGTGTACATTAGTGCAATCACCTGTACCCATTCTAAGATGCACCATAGATGTGGCCCCACCCATTACCCTCCCTCCACCAAAACCTCCCTCCTCCCTTCCCCTTCCTTGGCCCTTTCCCCATAGTCTTGTGCTATAGTTGGGTTATAGCCTTCATGTGAAA
>CAUYPK010063510.1:0-15044 GCA_963574355.1 Loris lydekkerianus
CACTCTACCAAGGACAACATAGTGAGACTCTGCCTCAAAAAAAAAAAAAAAAAAAAAAAAAAAACAAACACAAAATGAAATATAAGAGCTAAAACAATAAACCTCTCAGGAGGGAACTTAGAATCTATCACCCTGACCTTGGGTTAGGCAAAGCCTTCTTCTTAGATAGACGTAACAACAAAAGAACTGACAAAAAACCTCGACTAATCGAAAATTTAAAAATGTGTTCTTCAAGGGACACCACCAAGAAACTAAAGACAACCAAGAGAACGGAAAAAAATATTTGCAAATCATGTATTTGATAAGAGACTTGTATCCAGAATGAGTGCTTACAGCTCAACAATAAAGACAAACAACCCAACCAAAAAATGACAAAGGACAGGAGCAGGTATTTCTCCAAAGACATGCAGATGGCCCCCAGAATGGTGCAAAAAGATCATTAGTCCTCAGTCTTCGGGGAGATGCAAGGCATGATGAGATGCCCTTCACCCAGTCAGGCGGAAAGGGCGGGGCGATGAGGTGGGCGGGGCAAGGGATCAGACTGCGCCTAGAGTCACCAAGGGGCCCAGCAATCCCTCCCTGGAGACACCTGAGGGAAACACAGACACACTCATGTGGACAGTGGCATGACTCAGGTGGCCAAAACGTGCAAACAGCCAGCGTGTCCATAGGGGAATGAAAGGGTACACTTCCCAGCACCCACTTCTATGAAATGCCCAGAGCAGAGTAAGAGACACAGAGGTAGGTCAGTGAGGCTCGGGGCCTGTAGCTCAGTGGTTAGGGTGCCGACCACATACACTGGGGCTAGTGGTTCAAAACCAGCCCAGACCAGCTAAACCACAAGAATTTCAACAAAAAAATAGCCAGGCTTTGTGGTGGGCACCTATAGTCCCAGCTACCTGGGAGGCTGAGGCAAGAGAAACGCTTACCGTATATACTAAAGTATAAGCCGGGTTTTTTCGGCACAAAATTTGTGCCGAGTTCGGGTTTTTCGGCACAAATTTTGTGCCGGAAAAAACTCGGCTTATACTCGTGTATATACGGTAAGTCTAAGAGTTTGAGGTTGCTGTTGAGCTGTAACGCCAAGGCACTCTACTGAAGGTGACATAGTGAGACTCTGTCTCAAAAAAACAGAGAACAAGAGCCACAGCAGCCCAAGAGCTCTGTGTCTTGCTGCCCTCCCCCCACGGACAGGCACATCGTGTCTCCTTACCTGGCTCCCCATCTCACGATTTTCCACAAGTATTATAATTAGTATTTTCAAAAATTGCAACAGAATAATCAAAAGGTAAACAAAATTGGCCAAAGGAAAGCTGAAGTCCAAGCTAACCATAACAGGCCTGGACAGGCTAGCCCCCAGGGGACACACAACTAAGAGCCACCACACTCACCTCCTGGACTTGCTGTCCCCTTTGGTTTCATGGTCAGCCTTCGCCCTCCTCAGCTCCACAATGGCCTCGGCCACCTGATCCTTCTTTACCTTGATCTGCAAAGGAAGGAGGCTTGGTCAAGGCTGCTCCTGTCCCCATCCCCCATGGGGTGAAGCCAAGAGGCCTCTAGACCCCAGAGGTACAGCCTGCTCCAGCCACAGAAATGGGTCCAGCACCCTGAGGGCCCCCTGCTCTGCTGACATCCTTCCTGGACTAGAACTCATGGGCTGTGTCCCACCAGGTGACTCCACCTCCTGCCAGGGATCTGGCCCCTGGCAGCCTGCCTCACCTGCCACCAGCCTCCAGGGAGCACCTCTGCCCCTCAAGAACCCTCCTCTCTTACCTACGGGTTTCTCTGGACTCATGGGGAAATGGGGAGTTGGGAGCGGCGAGCTTGGCCAGGCAGGGCTGGGCAGGGCTGGCTCTCCTATGAGCCACGCACCTTTGTTTGCAGATTCTGCATTGACTTCTCAAAGGTCTTGGGAGCTGCTCGCTGATGGTTGCAGAGAATGGCCACTGCACGGTTGGCACGGTTGTAAGATAAGATCTTGGCTGCTACGCTATCTTCAGCTGAGCAAAGACGTGACAGCTGTCACTCACACTCTCTCTGAGCCTGCCTTTCTCAGTGTGTCACAAGTTGGAGCCCCTTCCACTGGCACAGGGAGGGTGGCTGAGGTCAAGGCCCTATCCAAAGTGGCCCCCAGGCCAGGGACCAGCCCAGTCAACTGCCTCAGGGTAGGGAAAGTGCCTGGGAGCCAATGGGTGTCCTCAGGGCATCCCCAGGCTCCCTCGGCCATCTGTGCCCGGCAGTCTGGGTGTCCTCTCTTGTCATGAGTCCCGGTGAGGAGGCCCCTGACCAAGAACCCATGTTTCACCTGGTTTCACGTAACACTGTCCCTTAAGGTACCATCCTTTCTATTTTCCAATCAGGAAACTAAGGCTCAGAACTTAAGCCCCTGCCCCATCACCTGTCCAGGGGCCCTTCATCCCCACACTCCTCCAGCCCCCGCCAGTCACAGGCAGTCATGCCCCACCTGGGCATATCAGCACCTTCAGTTTCCTAGGCCTGACCTTGCCCCAGAGCCCCAGGATCTCCTGCCTCCTGCAGATGGATCCTCTGCTGAGGACTCCCCCACCTGGAGTCAGCAAGCTCCCCCACATCCCCACAGCCAAGTACTGTGCTCCAGAACCTGCCCTGATGTGGCCTCAGCTCCCTGATGGCGTCCCCAGGGCAAAAGAAGTCCACATACACATGAAACCTGGGTGTCTGCACATCCAAGGCTGCCAGCATGAATTAAGGGCCCAGACCAGCCCTGCTGGAGGAAGCCCCTATTCAACAGTAGGGTGGATAGAGGGGAGACTGCCCCTGGGCTGGGAGCAGAGGGCCCAAAGCTGAGAGGGACTGGGAAACAGACCCAGAGGCCCAAGACAGGGGGTTGCTGAGTGGTGGGGGCAGCAGGGGCAGAAGCTGCTGCAAAGTATGAGGCTGCTGGACCCTGAGGAGCAGAGTTGAGGAGCTGCCCTGCAGGGAGCAGACCTGAAGACACCTGGTCCTACAGGCCACCACATCCACAGCCGAGCCCTGTTCTGCTCAGGCAGGGCCTGAGCCCCTGATACAAGCAGCACCTCCCCCACCCAAACCTGCACACTCCCCAGAGCAGGGTCCTGCCCCTCCATTGGCAAGTGGCTCGTACCAGAAGCCCCATGGGTGCAGGGACACGCTCCCCAGCACCCAGCGCTCACCGTGTGTCAGGGCCCGCAGTTGCTCCTGCAGAGTGATGGAGGCATTGTAGGTACGGAACACCTTGGCCGTCAACCCATCCATCAGGTCCTGAAGATGTCTGTTGAGGGTGGCCGTCTGTGTAGTGGGAGGAAATGGTTTCACTGAGAACACCACTTTGGTTCCCTTCCCTCCCTTGCCTCCCGGAAGATGAAGGAGAAGAGGGAGCTGGTGGGTCAAAGCCGGCTGGGCCTTGCTGTGAACGAGCTGAGCTGAGCAGACTTGGCACTCCTGCCCTCTCCGGGCCCTGCCTCCACCACTGCCAGTGGGAATGCACACAGGCTCACAGTCAGTCTGTCAAAGAGCTTGTCCTCAGGCTCCTTGTGGTCCATGAACAGCTGCAGGTTCTCATACACCTGAAACAGGAAGAACTTCAGTCCTACAGAACCATGCAGAAAGGGCGCGCAAGACAGAAGGCAAGAGAAGCTTCCGAGGACAACAGGAATTAAATTAGAACCCGAGGGGGCGTCTGCACATTTTCGACCTGGAAGCTGCAGTCAGCATTCCCTGAGGAAGGTGGTCTGAGCACCCCAGCTCCACCTGCCTGGGGGCCGGCAGCATCTTTACTCCTCTCACCCTGGCTGCCCATGCAGTCACTCACCACTAAGGCACTCGCCACCGTGTGTTTGGGAGGCAGGATGTGGCTCCTGCCACCCTGCAAACCCACCGACATGAGCCTTTCACCAGGTCAACCCAAGTCCCGGGACCCACCATGGGAGGCCCTGTGCCCCACCTTGATTCCCCACCTGCCAATGGCATTGGGCCCAGTCAGCACAGTCCTATAGACCCATGAGGTGCTGGCACCTTCTAGGGGGAAGCATTGGAGTTGGGTACCCCAGGCCTTAACTCCCAGCCTCAGGCTGTGTTCTTGGCTTTCTCTCTCTCCTTTTTTTTTTTTAGAGACAGAGTCTCACCTTGTTGCCCTCAATAGAGTGCTGTGGAGTCACAGCTCACAGAAACCTCCAGCTTTTGGACTTAGGTGATTCTCTTGCCTCAGCCTCCTGAGTAGCTGGAACTATAGGCACCCACCACAATGCCCGGTTATTTTTCTGTTGCAGTTTGGCCAGAGCTGGGTTCAAACCTGCCACCCTCAGTATATTGGGCCGACACTCTACTCACTGAGCCACAGGTGCCGTCCAGTTCTTAGCTTTCTCTACACGTTGAGTTTTTACACTGTTGGCATCTTGACAAGAGCATCACAGCTGCCTTTCTCCTTACACCACGTTCACCTGCTCTTACCCTTATTATTCCTCCAATGCCACTGAAATGGCCCCTGACCCTCTGGATAGCCCAGAGCCCTGTGCAGGCCATGCTGCAGGGCGCGGCCTCTGGCCTTGGCTTTTGTTTGTTGGCTGTGGCCTCGTGTCTCCATTAATTCATCCCTGAGGACACATTTCCAGCCTGGACCCCCTCAGAGGCCACGTGCCCCATGCTAGCAGGCCTATTCCCTGCTGCCCTTGACACCTCTCCCCAAATATCCCATTTCCAGTTTTGGACAGCCCCACCCCATGAATGGGCCCCAACTGTGCCTGTGAGGTGCACGATGTTGCTACAAGGCAGTGCCTGTACCACATTGAGTGAGGACACCAGAGCACAGCCGCTCTGAAAGGCATAGCTGCCCCCACATTCCAATTGTCCTTCCTTCAAACTGATCTGCATGCCAGAAACAGAATGAACCCTTCCAGACTGCATATCTGTCCACCAGTGCTGACCAGGTGGGCACTCTGGGCACAGCTGTCACCACAGGCTTGGCCCCTGCCCCCATCCTTCTTGGTAGAGAGTCAGGGACATGGTGGGAGCCACCGATGGGCTAAGAGACCCTTCCCAAGTGTACTGAGATATACAAAGCCCCCCTCCCCAATTCCTGGTTTTCCCAGAACCTCAGACAATGACCTTATTTGGAAGCAGAGCCTCTGTAGAGTGATTAAGACACGATCACAGCAGAGTTGAGTGGGCCCTAAATCCAGGAGGACTTGGCTCTTATCAGAAAAAGAGAGGAGGCAGGGACAAGCCCAGAGGGGAACGGCAGCGACCACAGCAACAGAGGGAGGAGCAGGGACACCCAGGACCCACGGCCACACCAGGAGCCAGGGAAGTAAGGAACGGTCCCACCCTGAGTCTCAGAGGGACAAGGCTCCGCTAACACCCTGGTCTTGGACTTCTGGCCTCCAGAACTGAGGGACAAGAAACATCTGCCATTTGGCTTGGCACCCATAGCACAGTGGTTACGGCGCCAGCCACATACACCAAAGGTGGTGGGTTTGAGCCCGGTCCGGGCCAGTTAACCAACAATGACAACTGCAGCAAAAAATAGCCAGGCAACATAAAATAAGCAGGCACTTACATGGACATGTGAAAGAGAATGGGGGCAGAGTGGGGCAGAGGGCCAGCACAAAAAAAAAAAAAAAAAAAAAAAAAATAGCCAGGCGGGCTCGGCGCCTGTACTTCAAGTGGCTAAGGCGCCAGCCATATATACCAGAGCTAGAGGGTTCAAATCCAGCCCGGGCCTGCCAAACAACAATGACAATTACAACCAAAAAATAGCCAGGCATGTGGCAGGTGCCTGTAGTCCCAGCTACTTGGGAGGGTAAGGTAAGAGAATCGCTTAAGCCCAGGAGTTGGAGGTTGCTGTGAGCTGTGATGCCACAGCATTCGACCCAGGGTGACATGGTGAGACTCTGTCTCAAAGAATATAGAGAAAAGAAAAGAAAAGAAATGTCTGCCGTTTTAAACCACCCAGCGTGAGGTACCTTGTGAGGGCATCCCAGGGAACTCGCCTTGCAAGTGAGTCAGAGAAGCTGGGGGTTCAGCCCCCTCCTTGTCTGGGTTAACACCCTGCATCTATCACAGCAGGGCACCCCGAAGAACCACAGGGCACACCACAGGCCCCGCCCTGCAGACTTGGCAAACAGGCCCTAAGGCCGGGCAAGCCCCCACCGCCCGTGAGAATACCCAGCCGTGGGCCCGTGCCCTGGTCCTCACCGGCTCCTCCACTGGCACTCGGTTGTGGTAGCGGATTGCGTCCTTCCCTAGGAAGTCGAACTCCACAATGTGCTTGTGGCCATCAGCCACCGGGTGCAGCCGGACGTGTCGCACACGGAGGGAGCAGCAGCCTGCAGTGTCGGCCACCTCGTCTTCCTCCTTCCTGCTCCCTGCTCTCAGCGCCAGCTGGTGGGGGGAAGCCAGGACACATATGCAGACGCCCAGCACAACACGTGTGCACACACACATACACATCCCAGACAGCCCAGCGTCACCCCCTACCCTGTCCAGCCAGGAGAACCTCAACAGACGAACGGCGCTAAAAGGCCTGGGCAAACCAGCGAACCTTGTCAATGAGGTAAAGGGCCACAGCCCGCTGTCGGGCCCTCATTTCTCCTGATCTCCAGTCTGCCTGGTACTGGGAGCGGATCTCAGCCACAACCCCTTTCAAGCGTCGAGCTGTCTCATACTTTTGCCAATCTTTTTCTCCCTAAATACAGAAAATAAATGTTAAAGAAACTCTTCATATTTCTGTTAAATAATGGAGAAGCTGTGACTCTTCTCCCCCACCTCACAAATCTATCCTCCACAGTGGTAGGACCAGAGGCTGAGGGCGCCAAGCCCACCTCGGGTGAAATCTGACGTGCATGAGAATGCACAGACATTCCTGGTTTCAAGATGCATGATCACTGGGCACAGAGAGATCTCAATACTGGCTGCTCCTGGGCAGTCTAGAGACCGCAGGATGCTGGGCCTCTCCAGCCGTCCTGCACAGGCCCAGCACTGCATCCTGCAGGGAAAGCACCTTAAAGCCTCATCCTCACCTTCAGCTTTGAACTTGGGTTCAGCATGATGTACTTGATGGAGCTCTGGACGTTCTCTGTCCATGAGGCCAGCCACGTGACAGTATTATCAGTGCGCACCTCTCTCCACTGGTGACCTGCTGGTGGCTCAGGAATCTTTGAGTCTCTGTGGCAAAACAGACCCAAACCTAACTTGAAGACTTTGTTCTCTGAAACACAAACAAAGGGGTGTTTCCAGACCATTGTCCCACATTGTGACATGGCAGAGGCAGGGCTCCTGATGGAGACTGGCCTCAGGAGTGGCCTGCTGAGCAGCCTGGACCACTGCAGGCACCCAGCCCGTCTTCTGCACACACACAAAGACCAGGGTCAGACCAGGAAGCTAGTCACCCTGCCAGGTGTCCACTCTGTAACTCAGATCAACAGGCCACAGTGCTGCCTGGGGTCACTCTGGTGGGGCTGCTCCTGGACGCTCTGATTACACAGGCCTGAAGTAACATGGCACCACCCAGGCCTGAGCACCCCCCTCTCCCACTACACTACCAGGATAACAGGGGATGTGAGAAAATATGCAGGAGAACTTTCTTGATAGGGAAAATCTCAGCCCGGGAAAGTGAGTAGTATGTCTGGTCACAGCCACCCTATGTGGACAGCCCTGGCCACTGCTCCCAGATCACACAGGAATAGCAGGTGGGTTGCCAGCCCCACACTGTTTGCTGTGCTTCACTCTCCCAGGAGAGTGAAGGGACAAAGACAGCCTCACTCAGGTGGTCGGGCTGCACCCCTGCCTGGCCACACCTGCTGCAGTTGATGATCACGTCCTCCGGCAGGACCCTCCTCTTCACCATCCCCATCTTGGGGTGGTCACCACGGCCCCGGAACAACCCAGGCGGCTCTATCTTGAAATTGCCAATCTTTTCTCGGTGACCATCTAAAATACAGTAGCCAAACTCTTGCTGAAGTTTTTCTTCTGCTTCTTTTAGCTTCTGAGTTCAAGAACACCACATGGATGTTATGGGGAAGAGAAGAGCACAAAGGTTAGTCCCCGGTAGCCAGACTCAGCCTTGCCTTTGCTAACGTGGCCACACTCCTCAGGGCCTCAGTGCCCTCTAGTCTAGGGGGCAGCATAGCCAGTGCTGCCCTGCACAGGCCTCAGCTGCCCCAGACACTCAAGGTAAAGCCAGGCAGAAGTGCATGGCAGCTCCATGGGTGGGAGGAAGGCTAAGGGGGGTCCAAATACGCCTGTGTCCCTCTGTAACCGCTGACTAAGGAGGGATGACCCTTCCCTAGGAGGGCCCAGAGGTCAGCCACCAGGGACCACAGCACACAGGCCCATGATACTTGGAGCAGGATGGCAGCTCCCTGCCCAAGTCCATGGCCCACAGGCCTCCCAGGCTGTCATCGGTGACTGCAAATTATTTGCCAACCATCCCCAACAGTGCACTTATTTCTTCTTTTCTTTTTTTTTTTTTTTGAGACAGAGTCTCACTATGTCATCCTCAGTAGAGTACAATGGCGTCACAGCTCACAGCAACCTCCAACTCTTGGGCGTAAGCAATTCTCTTGCCTCAGCCTCCAAAGTAGCTGGGACTATGGGTGCCTGCCACAATGCCTGGCTATTTTTTGGTTGCAGTTGTCATTGTTGTTTAGCAGGCCCAGGGCTGAGCTCGAACCCACCAGCTTCGGTGTATGTGGCCAGCACCATACTCACTGAGATACGAGTGCTGAGCCCAGTGCACTCATTTTTAACGTGCTCTGGGTGGGCTGACGGACATGTTAAACACACTCAGAGGCACATCAACTCAATAGCAGCCAAGAACCACGTGACACCATGTCACCAGGTTGTGAGCACACCTTCCCAGGACATTCGTGAGAAAGAACCTAGCAAGGGGAAGTCCTGTGAGAAGAGGCTTCTATAAGGAGAGGGGACTTCTCTCAGGACTAGGCCAGGCTGGCCCTATCCCAGGGCCACTCCCACACACCAGCTGCTGTGGTCATCTTGCCCAGGGCGGCTGACCTGCTTCTCCTCCCTGGGCAGAGCCTTTCGGGCTGCAGCTTTGTCTACAAAGTGTCTGTGGATCTCAGTGAAGTCACACTTGTCCAGGCTCGTGATGACTTTCCTCTCTTCTGTTGTCATTTCCTGCACAAACCAGAGAGACTGCTCACGGCTGCCAGAGCGCTGACATGCTCCTATGTTACTCACCCTCCACAGTGGGCCACCCACGGGGACAACAGGACACCTGCAGGAGGGGGCAGGCTCTAGGCAGAGTGCCAATGCCCCCACTGACCATAGCCAATAGGGGCCCTGATGGGCAGGTGCAGAAGTGAGCTGGGGCCCTGGCCTGGGAACAGCCCCCTCTCAGGTGCCATGTGGAGGGTGGATGCACTGAGGACTGATGTGTGCTGCTTAAAGAGCAATATGATCGGGGCGGTGCCTGTGGCTCAGTGGGTAGGGCGCCAGCCCCATATACTGAAGGTGGAGGGTTCAAACCTGGCTCCGGCCAAACTGCAACTAAAAAATAGCCGGGTGTTGTGGCAGGTGCCTGTAGTCCCAGCTACTCAGGAGGCTGAGGCAAGAGAATTGCCTAAGCCCAGGAGCTGGAGGTTGCTGTGGGCTGTGATGTCATAGCACTCTACCAAAGGGTGACAAAGTGAGACTCTGTCTCTTAAAAAAAAAAAAAAAAAAAAAGAGCAATATGGTCACCCCAGCACAGCCCTGCAGAGTTGTAGGCCGTGTGTGGCACACATTCCCTGAACTCTGTTCTCACAGAAATGACACAGACCCCTGGACATCCCAACCACCACTCTCAAAGTGGGTACGAGAGTCCACAGCCCTCTCCAGTGAGGCCTCCTGGGTCCCAGCCACCCGCCAGGTACAACAGACTAATCACAAGCAACATAGCCCCCCTGCCTGTCTCCCACCAGCAGGCCCCGGGTCCACGAGTGTAGGGTTGGGGGAGTGTCCAAGGGCACTCCCTGAAAGTATTTCAATAATAAAATGAAAAAACTTCGATCCAATAATAATTCCACTATTGAGATTCCACCCTAAATAAATTGTCCAATGTCAAAGTAATAATGATAATTACATTAGGGACAACTTGGAGAAATGAGAAATAATCCCGAAAGTGATAAATAAATTATGGTAAACTCATTCAATAGAACATAAGAAATTAATAAACCAAATTTCTCAGTCTCACTCTGTGGCCCAGTCTGCAGTGCAGTGGCCACTCACTGAAAGTATTTCAATAATGTGTTTCTCTAACGAAATACCCGGACAAGGTCCCTTATCAATAACAAAAATTGACCTCTCAGCTCAGCGCCCGTAGCACAATGGTTACAGTGCCAGCCACATACACCGAGGCTGGAGGGTTCGAACCTGGCCAGGCCAGCTAAATAACAATGACAACTGCAACAAAAAGTAGCCAGGTGTTGGGTGGCGCCTGTGGCTCAGTGGGCAGGGCTCCAGCTCCATATACCAAGGGTGGCCGGCCCTGGCCAAAATTGCAACAAAAAATAGCCAGGTGTTGTGGCACCCGTCTCATGGCCCAGTGCCAGACTCAGCCTCTTAGGCACCATGAGACCTCACTGATCAATCACCAAGCCCATCTCTCACTGAGGGAATGAAAAGGCAATCCCACCTCCTTCCCTGGGTGGAGGCAGGGCACCAGCTGGGAAGGGTCAGGTCCCTCTCTGTTCCCTCCAGTCTCCATCAGGCCCACCACCCACTGCTTATGTCCCCCCTACTGTGCACACTGCCTCCCATCTCTGTTAATGCTCACAGCTGGACAATGAGCTCCCCTCACAAAGCTGCAGCTGTGAACCAGCAATCTCTAAAGTCCAGTGAAGGGTGACTCACATGCCAACACCCTGACCCATGTGGGAATGTTCCCAACAGCTTTACACGTGAAAGCCAAAAAGTGGAAACAATCTAATGCCCATGATTAGGAACAAGGACAAATTGTACGCTCATATAACAGAAGAAATATTACCAAACAACAGCCAGGCAGCTGCCGCTGGAACAAGCACCTGAGGCCCAACCTTGTAGGATTCACGCCGAGACACCCTGGGCAGGTGCATGGGGTGTCACACGGATGTACGCACATAAAGCTCATTGAATCTACCCAAAGAGCAGTCCAGACTCACGTGGAACTCAACTTTTAAAAATGGAAAGATGTCTGTCATCTTGTAAGCTTATCATTAAAGAAGGCTTTTTAAAAGCCATTTCTAGCACATTAAAATAAATAATAAAAATGGAAAGGAAAAAATCCTTAACATGACACCATTATCTTCAAAGAACTTCCCACATAACATCTATCTTCCTAGGGGCTGGAAGACTACTGTGGCCTCCTCCACCACCTTCTCCTGAGAGCCAGAGCCCATATAGTGTCCTGGAGCAAGGTCACGGCAAGCCTGGCTCTGTGCTTTGCCTGGCCAGGCAGGAAACTGTTTAAGGAACACCAGCCAGGTGCCATGGTGGCACCTGCAGTCCCAGTCACTCAGAGGCCAAGGTGGGAGAGTTGCCTGAGGCCCGGACTTCAAGGCTATAGCGCACTATGGTTGCGCCACTGTGAGTGGCCACTGCACTGAAGCCTGGGCCATAGAGTGAGACCCATCTATAAAAAAAATATAACACAAAACAGCACCAGGCTGTGCTGAGAAGACACAGGGGCCACCCAGAGCATGCATAGGCTGCCCAGGGGGAGCAGACAAAGGCACCGTGGCCTGCAGGGCCTGGCCAGCCTGGTCCATGGCACATACCTTTTGCCAATCACTGAAGAAATTATTTTGGAAAACTTCCTTTGTCGTATATTCATGATCCAACATTTTTCCATAAAAAGTGGCAACCTCCTCAGTTGCCAGGCTCAATTTCAAAGGTTTTCCTGGAGACAGCAAAAGACACTGATTTAGGGAGCCGGAGGACACAGCTGCGATTTTATTTATACACTATACTGTGCTAACAACAGGAAGCCAGGTCTGCATCTTTTAAGTTCAGAAGCACATTCTAAGTTACAGGTGATCAGTGCAGGTGAAGGCCACAGGCACGCGAGTAGGTCCTGGCAGCACTGCAGGCTTCCGCCATAGGCATTTGCGCTGCCTGGCCTTTATTTTACTATATTATATAAAAATGCAAAAACATGTACAATTTTAAAGCACGGCTCAGGCGATTGCACTAATGTACACAGCTATGATTTAACAATAAAAAAAAGAAGAAAAATATATAAAAAAATAAAGCACGGCAATAATTTATGCATAATTACAGAAGCAAAATAAAAAATTAAGGCATCAAAGAAGAAAACCACCAATGTCTATACGAAACCTTTTGGAAATTTTCCACCCTGCACAATCATTCCCTCCCTTCACTGCACATCAGCACGATTTAAAGAGATGGGTGGGACTGAGCAGGCAGAATGCTCACGGCAAGGGGAGAAGCCATGCACCAGGAAACTTTTTCAAATGTATGCTTAACGGTGATGCCTGTGACTCAAGGAGTAGGGTGCTGGGTCCATATGCTGGGGTTGGCAGCCCTGGCCAAAACTGCCAAAAAAAAAAAAAAGTATGCTTAAAAGCCATTCATTATGTTCATTATGGCTCGGCACCTGTAGCTCAAGCAACTAGGGCGCCAGCCACATACACCGGAGTTGGCAGGTTCGAATGCAGCCCAGACCCGCCAAACAACAATGACAACTACAACTAAAAAATAAAATAGCTGGGCATTGTGAGGGCACCTGTAGTCCCAGCTACTTGGGAGGCTGAGGCAAGAGACTCACTTAAGCCCAAGAGTTTGAGGTTGCTGTGAGCTGTAATGCCACAGCACTCTACGCAGGGCAACAGCTTGAGACTCTGTCTCAAAAAAAAAAAAAAAAAAAAGTCATTCATAACTAAATGTTAGAAAAATAAACGTGTATTAGTTTGATGATATGGAAAAGGCATTTCTGATGGACAGCAGCTCCTCTCCCGGACCAGTGTCTCAGGAGGATGGAGCATATGAGGCCTAGCGCAGACCCAGAGGCTCAGATCTTCAGCTCCCTCCGCAGAGACACAGGCCACCCTTGCACATCTGTCCCTCAGGGTCAGCAGCAGCATGGTGGGGGCAGCCACAGCAGAGCATAGTACACTGCACCAACCACTGCCACTGTCAGGAGCCCACACAGGGCACGGCAGGCTCCAAGCACAGTGGGCGAGAGTCTGTTCTAGCTCAGAGAAGCAAGATCTTCAAACAAGAATTACATCAAGGCAGCGTGTGCACGAGTGTGAGTGTGACCCCTGGGGGCCCTGGAGGTAAATGCTCCAAAGCCCCCGGCAAAAGAGAAGAGATACAGAGGAATGAGAAGGGGCCAGCCCTCTCGGGGGCCTGTGAGAAGGGGCAGGTGAGGCCACAAGTGCAGGCAGCCAAGGGCTTGGTGGATTCTGAAGAGAGGTCTGCTTTTTGTAGAAGTATCTGCTTTAGCAGAGAAGCAGAGAATGCACTCAAATAACTACAATGAGCAGAGTGAGAAGCATGCAGAAGGCCCTGGGGGGAAAGGAAGCCGCCTGAGGTGCAGAGTTAGGTGGAGATCCTGGGCTCTGGGTCCTGACTGAGGTGGCTCAGCACTCCTGTGAACCAGCAGTTCAGTTTTGCATTAAGAAACACGAGCTGGGGCCAGGTGTGGTCCCTCATGCCTGTGATCCCAGAACTCTGAAAGGCCGAGACGGGTGGATTGCCTGAGCTCAGAGGTTCAAGACCAACATGAGCAAGAGCAAGACTTCGTCTCTAAAAATAGCCAGTGTGGGCGGTGCCTGTGGCTCAGTGAGTGGGGCGCCGGCCCCATATACTGAGGGTGGCGGATTTAAACCCAGCCCCGGCCAAACTGCAACAAAAAAATAGCCGGGCATTGTGACGGGCGCCTGTAGTCCCAGCTGCTTGGGAGGCTGAGGCAAGAGAATCGCATAAGCCCAAGAATTGAAGGTTGCTGTGAGCTGTGTGACATCATGGCACTCTACCTGAGGGCGGTACAGTGAGACTCTGTCTCTACGAAAAAATAAATAAAAATAGCCAGGTGTTGTGGTGGGTGCCTGTAGTCCCAGCTACTTGAGAAGCTAAGGCAAGAAAATCACCTGAGCCCAAGAGTTTGAGGTTGCTGTGAGCTAAGACGCCATGACACTCTACCAAGGGTGACAAAGTGAGACTCTGTCTCAAAAAAAAAAAAAAAAGAAACGCAAGCTGGGGTCAAGCAGCCATTCATGTGTGCATGCTGAGCACCGCATGTAAACTGCACACAGAGCACAGAGGCCTTGCCCAGGGGTCAGCCCTACACACAGACCTGCATGCCACCTCAGCCTCCAAGAGCTGCCAGGCACAGAACAGGGGGACGGCACAACCTCCCAGCAGAGCGCCCACAGCAGCCTGGCACGACCTGCCATTTCTGGGGTGCCAGGAGAGCCCCATGCTGCTGCTGCCCTGTGTGCTTTCAATTTCAGATGGAGGAGCGGCCTCCACATAGCCCCACAAGAGGTGGTACACCTTCTCTGTCCCTGGTGCCAACACAGGGGCAGGGGACTCCTCAAGTCCTCACCATCATAGAAGAAACGGACTTCATCTGGAAGGGGCTCGTATGGGGGGGTGAAGTGCGGGCCCCTGTGCTCCAGCTGCATCCACTTCACCCTGCCTGTGCTCTTCTCATCCCATCTAAAAAGACACAAGGTACTCAGCCCTACTATGAAGCTAAACTATAGCTTTCACATGAAGGCTATAACCCAACTATACCACAAGACTATGTGGAACGGACCAAGGAAGGGGACGGGAGGGGGGAGGTTTGGGTGGAGGGAGGGTGATGGGTTGGGCCGCATCTATGGTGCATATTTTTATCTATAATAAAAATAAATTAAAAAAAAAAAGAGTGCTCGATAAATGGGCATGAAAATACAGTTAGAAAGAAGGAATCAGATCTAGTGTTTGAGAATAGAGGAGAGTGACTATAGTTGACAATTTATTATGTATTTCAAAATATCTAGATGAGAAGAATTCAAGTGTTATTAACATAAAGAAAAATATTTGAGGTGATAGAATCT